>SJYX01000584.1:732576-809134 GCA_006410675.1 Oreotragus oreotragus | reverse complement strand
CAATCTCTTTCTCTTGCTGTAGCATGTTGGAATGAGAGGGAGAGACAGGGATTAGATCATAGAATGCTGGAGTGGGAATAGACTTCACAGCTCATTCTAGAGGTAATTGGCTCCATTTTACAGACAGGGAAATGGAGACCACCCAGTAGGCTGTGACTGGAACTTGGGGCCTTCTGGTGTCCAAGCTAGCTCTGGACACTGCTCTCCCACGTTGCTGTCCCAGGTGGATAGATCCTGGAGCCCCTTTCTCTAGTGTGTGTGAGAAAGCAAGTGCTTCTCATTTTAACTGGAAAAACCCATGCTCATTTTCATCCCTGATGTGGGCAGATTCTCCCAGGCCTTTGTGGGAAGTAGAAAGAGGAAGCGAGGGGATGATTTTTAGAGGCAGGGCTCTAGTAACTGTCCTTCTTGTGAGGTTCTCAGAATCTCCACCTTCTCTGGGGCTGCAGGTCTTGTTGGAGTTAAGCCTTGTTTTGGCCTTTCCCAGGGAGCAAGTCCAAGGAAGCCCAGAGGTACTTGTTTACAGCTGTCTCTGGGTGATGTTCGCCAGGTTCTGAGTCGGGGAGGAATGTTTCTATCCCCTTATTTATTTGTCCCATTGGAGAACTTGGGGAGACACAACAGTTAAATCACCACAACTACCTGGAATCCTGGGAGGACAGCAGATATGTTTGAGGCTGGAAATGTTGTATTTTTTCTCGGTTTTTTTTTGTGATTCATACACTCTATGAAGGAAATTTAGTGTCTAGGTAGACGCCATTTATTGTCTGTGAGCCTCAGTTTCTCTAAAGGTTGTTGTCGTCCAGCTGCTCAGTTGTGTCTGACTCTTTGTGACCCCCATGGACTGCAGCCTGCCAGGCTTCCCTGTCCTTCACCATCTCCTGGAGCTTGCTCAAACTCATGTCCATTGAGTGGGTGATGGCATCCAACTATCTCATCCTCTGTCAACCCCTTCTCCTCCTGCCTGCTATCTTTCCCAGCATCCAGATCTTTTCCAACAAGTCAGCTTTTCACATCAGGTGGCCAAAGTATTGGAGCTTCAGTGTCAGCCCTTCCAATGTACATTCAGGGTTGATTTCCTTTAGGATGGACTGGTTTGATCTCCTTGTAGTCCAAGGGACTATCAAGAGTCTTCTCTAGCACCACAGTTTGAAAGCACATGGGAAAAATATCCAATTTTCCTCTTCCACAGAAAGGGGATCATGCTGCTGCTGCTGCTAAGTCGCTTCAGTCGTGTCCGACTCTGTGCGACCCCATAGATGGCAGCCCACCAGGCTCCCCCGTCCCTGGGATTCTCCAGGCAAGAACACTGGAGTGGGTTGCCATTTCCTTCTCTGGTGCGTGAAAGTGAAAAGTGAAAGTGAAGTCGCTCAGTAGTGTCTGACTCTTCGCGACCCCATGGACTGCAGCCCACCAGGCTCCTGCGTCCATGGGATTTTCCAGTCAAGAGTACTAGAGTGGGGTGCCATTGCCTTCTCTGAGGGGATCATGAGGGAAGGTTTTCTGATAGTATAATGTGAAAGGGCCCTGAAGACCAAAATAGCAAAAATGATGCTACTGTAAATATGCTGAGTTAGTTAATCTTGCCTAGTAGTTTCAGACCTTTTCCTGTACCTTAGAAAAATCAAGCTGTGCAGAAGGGGAGTGGATTCCAGCCTTAAAATAAAGCAGTGCAAAGTACAGGAGCTGGGACAGAGAGGGGCCCTTTGGTTTTCGATGGTCTCTTACTTCCAGGAAGGAGAGTTGGGAGATGCAGGCTGGTCCCCAAGATGTCCCTGTGCCCAGAAGTATAGAGCTGAGAACTAAGGTCCCTGGTGGGTTCACACAGCCACTGGGGATGCTTGTGGATATACAGTTACAAGAACCATAGAGGACTTGAGAATGTCACAGGTTTCACAGCCTGGAGCCCTGGCTGTACCCCAGGTGTGGAGGCATTCTGTGTGTATGTAGTGTAGGAGTGCATGTATCTGGGTATATGTGACCGTAACTGGGTCTGTGTGAGAATGTAAGAGTGTGTGTGTATATGAAGCTGTGTTTCTGTAAGAGTCAGATAGAGTTTGTATATATGAGTGTGCATGAGGGTGTGTGGATGTCTTTATATGTGTGTGTATGTGTGTACATGTGTGTATGTATGTATGCTCATGAGTATGAGAGTGCGTGTACATGTGTATGTGAGCATGTATTCATGAATGTGTGAGTGTAGGTGTGGGCTTTAGTGTGTGTGTGCGTGTGTGTGCGTTGGGGGTGGGCCGCACAGAGCCTTTGTTCGTGAGCGGCAGTTTTGCAGGCCAATGGTTTCCTTTGAAAACCATGCCTTCAGGCTTCTTGCGAACCCCACTATGTGAATGGGCAGAGAGGCAGACCAGGGCCTCTCAGACCATCTGTGGTGAAGGATCAGGGTTCCTTTCCTTGTTATTTCCTACCCATCATGGATCAATACGTTCATAGCATATGCTAAAAATGAATTACTACCAAGATGTATTAAGAAAAGACACAACCAGCCCCATTTAAAAATTTTTAGATTTCTCTGTCAAATTTCTTTGTAGGTGTCTGGAATCTCCCTGGGCTCCCCCCGGGCTGGGTGGCAGTGTGGTTGGCAGAGCGCTGGGTGCAGCCCTGAGCTAGACTCACGGCCAAGGCAGAGAGGAGGGGAAGGCAGGGTGTGGGATTCTTGGCTGCAGACTGACCTGGACTCCCTCTGCCGTCCACGCAGAGAGACTAGGAGTATGACCAGGTGGCACAGGTTTTCTGGAATCTCCCTGGGCTCCCCCCGGGCTGGGTGGCAGTGTGGCTGGCAGAGCGCTGGATGCAGCCCTGAGCTAGACTCACAGCCGAGGCAGAGAGGAGGGGAAGGCAGGGTGTGGGATTCTTGGCTACAGACTGACCTGGACTCCCTCTGCCGTCCACGCAGAGAGACTAGGAGTATGACCAGGTGGCACAGGTTTGGGGTCAAAGTAAGAGGCTCAGACTGCCTCTGCCACTCGGGCACCCGCAGAATGGGGGCTCGGTACCCTGAGTCTCCAGTAGCTCATTTCTGAGTCAGGTGCTATGGGTGCGTGCATTGGGTTAATGGCAACTAACTTCTTGCCTTCCTCGAAACCCTATGTGGGATCTGTGATAGCTTTGTCTGAAAGTGGCTTTGTAAATGCCCATGGTATGGGGATTCCCTAATTATAGTGCATATGTTTACATAGAGAATTTTGGTCACTGGATTTTTCCCTTTTTTTCCTCCAATAGAATCAAGGCATCTTTTGGCCTGGGATGTCCTGGGGTGAGAGGAATGGAGTGAATGATTAAGATGGAAAACTGCTGCAGGGACAGACAGAGGGGAAGACACTATCTGTGCCTTTGCCTTAGTGCTTTTTCATAGTAGCCTCTTAAATCTCTAACATCTGATGGGCATCTCATCAGAAACAGCTTCAACCCTCCCCTTGACGGCGGTGGTAGGCTGAGAAGGGCTGCTGTGTGGTTCTGGGGGAGTCGGGGAAGGGACACTGGTGGATGGTATGTCAAGGTGACCCTTGGGCCACCCGCTGTTGGAATAATAAAGGAGGCCCAGGTATCTGCTGATGTCTCTGGGTCAACATTTTTGTGATGAAACAGTTGAGACCAAGGAAGCCAAGCAAGCGGTCATCTTTGGTGGGTGTTGCTGTCTCATCTGNAATGGCAACTAACTTCTTGCCTTCCTCGAAACCCTATGTGGGATCTGTGATAGCTTTGTCTGAAAGTGGCTTTGTAAATGCCCATGGTATGGGGATTCCCTAATTATAGTGCATATGTTTACATAGAGAATTTTGGTCACTGGATTTTTCCCTTTTTTTCCTCCAATAGAATCAAGGCATCTTTTGGCCTGGGATGTCCTGGGGTGAGAGGAATGGAGTGAATGATTAAGATGGAAAACTGCTGCAGGGACAGACAGAGGGGAAGACACTATCTGTGCCTTTGCCTTAGTGCTTTTTCATAGTAGCCTCTTAAATCTCTAACATCTGATGGGCATCTCATCAGAAACAGCTTCAACCCTCCCCTTGACGGCGGTGGTAGGCTGAGAAGGGCTGCTGTGTGGTTCTGGGGGAGTCGGGGAAGGGACACTGGTGGATGGTATGTCAAGGTGACCCTTGGGCCACCCGCTGTTGGAATAATAAAGGAGGCCCAGGTATCTGCTGATGTCTCTGGGTCAACATTTTCGTGATGAAACAGTTGAGACCAAGGAAGCCAAGCAAGCGGTCATCTTTGGTGGGTGTTGCTGTCTCATCTGGGGCTTCCCTGGTGGCTCAGTGGTAATGAATCCACCTGCAATGCAGGAGCCGTAGGAGATACGGGTTCAATCCCTGGGTTGGCAAGATCCTCTGAAGGAGGGCATGGCAGCCCACTCCAGTATTCTTGCCTGGAGAATCCCATGGACAAAGGAGACTGGTGGGCTACAGTCCACAGGATCGCCAAGAGCCAAGAGTCAGACACGACTCAAGTGACTTAGTACAAATGCACATGCATCTGAGTGGGAATTTCCTCAAGTGCTGGAAAGATCTTTGTCTGTGAGTCCAGGTCTGGGATCTTGTCTTCACCCTCCTGTTTTAGTTCTTCTGACCCACAGCACAGAGCACAGGATCTTTAAATGTCTTGCCTTTGTTTCTGTTCTTAGGTCAGGAAGATCCCAACAGTCTGCGCCATAAATACAACTTTATTGCCGATGTCGTGGAGAAGATAGCTCCTGCCGTGGTTCACATCGAACTGTTTCGCAAGTAAAGAGTGCCTTCCTTTTTTTCCCCCCAGTCTCCGAAGCTCCCACCAAAACTGCTACCATAAGCAAAACATCAGAGCTCTTTCTGAGACACTTTAGAGTGTCACTGAATACAGTCCTACAAGAAGATAAGCTCTTCTCCCTTGGGATGTTTTCCTGTTTGCCTATTGAAATCTACATTCTTGACCCTTCTAAGATGTTTTAAGAGCCTCCGGTTCCGAAGAGATTCCCTAAGAATATTTTCTAAGTGGAATTTTGGGATGTGAATAAAAGTCAGTCTAACATACTATCTTTTAAAGTTTAATAAAGCCATTGTGCAGAGTAACAATTGCTAGTAATAGGTGTCTGTTGCTGTTATAGAACTGATGCATCAGTGTGCCAGAGGGTTGATTTTAAATGTTTCAGCTTTAACCGGGTGCTCTTTTTGGTTCTAGGCTTCCTTTTTCTAAGAGGGAAGTGCCGGTGGCCAGTGGGTCTGGATTCATCGTGTCCGAAGATGGACTGATTGTGACAAACGCCCACGTGGTAACCAACAAGCATCGGGTCAAAGTCGAGCTGAAGAATGGTGCCACCTACGAGGCCAAGATCAAAGACGTGGACGAGAAGGCGGACATTGCCCTTATCAAAATCGACCACCAGGTAGGTGTGTCCCCTCCTGCAGGAGCAAGTTCTCAGGTGCCTTGGCTGACGCGTGGCTAAATCCGGAGAGGTCAAAAGACACCAGAACTCCCTGATTTCGTGAGTTTCTCAAGTGGGACGGAGCCAGTTAGGTCTGGATCAAAGGAGAGCATTTGGGAGCTGCTGAGTGTAAAATCGACCACGAGGTAGGTGTGTCCCCTCCTGCAGGACCAAGTTCTCAGGTGCCTTGGCTGACGCGTGGCTAAATCCGGAGAGGTCAAAAGACACCAGAACTCCCTGATTTCGTGAGTTTCTCAAGTGGGACGGAGCCAGTTAGGTCTGGATCAAAGGAGAGCATTTGGGAGCTGCTGAGTGTGGCCTGGGGTGGGGAAAGGGTGGGATCTCATGGAAGCTTCTTGAATAACCAGGCTATAAGATCAGAGTTTTAATAATAGTATTCTAAATTTTTATCAAAGCAGTAGGCTTATGAAGAAATGGGTAGGTAAGCAGTGAAAACTGAGTTTCCATTCCATTCCTACCCCTCAGGCAACTGTTGCTACAGATATGTGTTCCTCCGTGCATGTATAAAGAATTTACTGGGTTTTGACATTAACCATCATTAGCATGGAAACAACTACTCTGAAAACAAACCAGGTCTCCCAAACTGGGCTTTTGCAAAGTTGCTAGATGCGTTTTATTTATTTATTTATTTTTATTTTATTTTACTTTACAGTACTGTATTGGTTTTGGCATACATTGACATCAGTACTTCACACTCAAAACTGTTTGGGAAACCTTGAATTAAAGCTAATGGATTTTGTCCTCTTAGCACTTCTCAAAGCTTTTCATATGCTGATCTGCATAGGACCCTCCTGCAAGAGTGTGACTCTGAACTACAACTATCTGAGCACAGAATTTTTTTTTTTTTTTTAATTGAGATGTAAAGAGCTCAGTTTGGGAAATGGTTTGCTTTCTGTTGAAATATTCTCCTTGTAGTCATTTTTATTCCGTTGATTTGTTTAGCAGAATCTTCATGTGTGCATGCTAAATTGCTTCAGTTGTGTCCAGCTTTATGCGACCCTATGGACTGTAGCCCGCCAGGCTCCTCTTTCCATGGGATTCTCCAGGCAGGAATACTGGAGTGGGCTGCCATGTCCTCCTCTGGGGGATCTTCCTGACCCAGGAATTGAACCCATGTCTCTTACATCTCCTACATTTGGCAGGTGGGTTCTTTGCCGTTAGTGCCACCTGGGAACCCCAAAATCTTGGCTGAAACCAAGTCCAGGTTTTATTAGACCATCAACAGTTCCCACTTGTTGGTATGTTGATAACAGAGGTTTGGTTTGCTAAGCGGCAGGTGCCTAGTGAGATTGAATTTTCTGGTTTCTCCACACTTTGTCATTTTTCAGACTTCATCTGGAAGGAGGAATTGGGATAGATTGGAATCTTGTTTCTGGACCAGGAGAAGGTCATAAACTGAGAGGCAGAGAGTGGTCTTCTCCAGCTCTCTGTGTCTTTTACCTGATCTGAGCTGTGAAGTCAGACCACGGTGAAACAGCACAGGCCGTTTTCGTTTGTGCTGTTGATCAGAGCAGAAACAGGCCCTGTGCCCAGCGTAGGTGACTGACCTTTAGAGAGGTCTCGATTGCATACTATTTCTGTTAGGTTGCCGTGGGATTTCTGTAACAACTCATCTTTCAAAATGTGTTTATGGGTCATAGTAGAGTCATACCAACTTCTACTTGATAAGCTCCAAAACTGGACCAGGCTCTGCCTGCTTTCACCTGTTCTGTCAACGGCTGTTGTCATTCCCATTTTACACAGGAAGGAATAGGGATTCAGAGAGCTTAAGTCACGCGCCTGAGGCCACACAGCTACTACTGAGGAGAAACTATAGCCTCCTAAGCTGGACAGGGGGCTTCTCGCAGGAGACGCGGTTTGGATCCCTGGGTCAGGAAGATCACCTTAGAGGAGGGCGTGGCAAGCCACTCCCATATTCATGTCTGGAGAGTCCCATGAACCGAGGAGCCTGGCCGGCTGCGGTCCATACGGTTGCAAAGAGTCGACCATGGCTGAGGCGACTGGGCACACACAGGCGAGCCTGCCAGGCTCCCCAAGTGCCCAAGCCCGTGACCATGACGGAGGGATGAAGCCTGACCTTTTGGTGTGATGAGATGGCTCAGCTTTAAATAACCCACGGGGAGGCTGGCACACCCCGGTGTAGGATCATACAGCTCGCAAGGTGTCCAGGATGTGGTAGTCTCACCGGAAGGAGGCTGGCCAGAATAGCACATCCTGTGGCCACACGCAGGACTCAGCTCCCCCGAGCCCTGGGGAGGCAGCCAGCCATGCGGGCTCTCTCTGCAGGCAGGGCGCTGGTCTGGACCCTGCGTGAGCTGCTCCTGCTGAGTAATTTCATGTTTGGCATGCGTGGGCGCATCCCATGCAGCTGCTGTGGCCGGGGGATATTCTTTTCAGCTTCTGAGCCGAGGTGGAGAGCGGGTTCTCCTGTCATCCCTGGCAGGTCCTGTCAGGATGTGGATTATCTCGATGGACCAGCTTTGCAGGGTGTTTCTGACCTGGCTCTTGCTGTTCCCAGGAGGCTAGCCTTCCTGCCAGCAGCAGGCTATTTGAGATGAGTTTCTAGCCCCAGAAAAAGGAGCTTGAAAATTTAAAGTCGAACTAATGTGGCTTTGCAAAATGGAATCGGAAATGAAAGGATATTAAATTTCAGACACCCACACAAGAGACTGGTTTCCACTGACTAAACTGCTTTTTTTTTTTTTTTTTGCTGATAGTAGTTGGAAGTGGGGAGAGTGAAAACATCTCTTCCAGCTCTTTCCATTTTGTTCCCTTAGTCGGAGGATTGATTATTTAGGAGAGGGGGGGCAGGGACTGGTTTGTAATGAGGCTCAGTTTGGGAGGAGCCCCTTGATTCAGTGACGACTACGGTGCCCCAGCACAAACGTGTCTGCAGTGCTGGGGGTGGGGTGGGGGGGGCACTGAGCTTACCTTGCACTGTATAACCTCAGGAACAAGAAACAGAGCAGGGAATCTCAGAGGAGGCAGAACAGACCCAGCAAAACTTGAACTTGAGGATCGAACTCATTCCGAATGGTGCTTGCCATCTGAGGTCGTGGCTTAGTCTCCCCAGGGCCATTTGCTCATAACCCAGTGAAACTGGGGTGACTGCCCCCCCCGACACACCGGCCCAGTGGTTAACTTGGTGCCTTATAATGTGGGCGCATTTCCTCCCCCAGTGCCAGGATTTCATGTGAAAGGCTCTCCATCAATAACGCTGAGACCCTCCTTCCTGAGTGTGCTATTCCTGCCACTTTTAATGAGTGGAAATTACTATGGCCACCTGTGGTCACTGCCCACCTCTTCTGGGCACAGAGGCCAGCATCTCCTTCTGGATCTATTTCTGCCCCCCCCCCCGACAGTCTTGTGGGGGCACCAGTCACGGCGCACCCCCCAACCCCCCTGGGGCCATGGGACACAGGATCCATCAGACCAAGCAGATCCTTCTCTTGGAGCAGTAACTGGATGCCAACCACAGGAAAATGACGGGGAAGCCGGTATGGCCCCTGCTGCCGAGGACCCCAGGGCTGTCTGAGCTCCTGCCTTTTCTGAGCCTGATCAGCCAGCCTACTTTCCCTTTCATTCTTCAAGGCCCCCTCACATCTTCTGTAAACCCGCCTTGGCTTGAGCTTGCCAGAGACATTTCTGGGCTTGTGACCAAGGAGCGTTTTTGCTCCTCACTGCTGAGCGGGCTCGTGTGCATTCACTTTCCCTGCTGAGTCTGAGCAGGGGAGAACTTTTGGGGGAACCTCCCTGAACAGGGCGGAGAAGAAGGGTGTCCCCTCCAAAGGCAGCCTGCCTGCCCAGACATGTCTTTCCACTGCCCTTTCCTCGGGGCCACGGACGGGGGCCAGCATTCGCCCGGGGCTGGGGAGGTGGTGCCAGCTGCAGGAAGGAAGGACAGTGTGCCTACAAACAGTTTAATAGAAAGCAGCTTTGAGGGCAAACTAGTTCAGCCTCAGATAAAAACGGATTCCAAAATGTGTTGAACATGACGCTGGCCGTGTGTGCAGAACACTTAAAAATGGTTTTCTCCAGAGGCTGTGTTTTGTCCATGCAGCGTTTTTTTGCTGAGTAGTTCAGGAAAAGAGAGAGAGAGAAAAATATATATTTGGTTTCTTTAGGTCAGAGTGAAGGACAGAAATAAGTACTTGGGGATATACTGAAGAAGGTAAGAAAGTAACTTTTGTTGCAGCTGTTTTTCCAGCTGTGTTGATTAGGAAACAGGAAGTGGAAAAGCATCTGTGCCCCCTACCCCGACCCCCCCGCCCCACCCCCCGCCACCCCGTCCCAGGACTGCAACTTTCAGATCGGGTCCTGTCTGCCTGTACAAAGCCCTTCACGCTCTCTCTGTGCTTATGGAGAAATCTTAAGGACTTAACCAGAGATTTAAAGGTGTACCCAGCCTGTTGGGGGTCCCATTTTTCCCTCCTGCACTCTTCTCTCTACACCTCCCCCATTCTGCTAACCCCCCACTACTCCACACCCCCACCGCCTCCCACAGAGCAGGGCTGTTCTCTAGGGGCCCTGGTCTTGCCTTCCGCGGGGTGTCCCCTTTCTAGCTCCTCCATAGGTGGCCTTCCGGTCCTTCAGCGTGTGTGCTAAGTCGCTACAGTCACGTACAACTCTTCTAGACCCCACAGACTGTAGCCCGGCAGGCTCCATGGGAATTCTCTAGGCAAGAATACTGGAGTGGGTTTCCATGCCCTCCTCCAGGGATCTTCCAGACCCAGGGATTGAACCTGTGGCTCCTGTGTCTCCTGCACTGCAGGCCGATTCTTTACCGCTGAGCCACTGGGGAAGCCCCCGGTCCTTCAGGCCTCAGGTTAAATTCTGCTCCCGACAGTCCTTCCCTGACACCCACCCAGGGAGGGTCCATGTCCCTGTCTCCCCTCCTCACTCTGGGGATGCATAACCCCAGAGGGGATCTCACGTCACTGTTCTTATTTCCCTCCCAGTTGTCATGTTTACTTGTGGATTTCAGTTTCTCTCTGCTGCTGGGGTGTGAGGGCCACAGCTGTCTTAGTCACTTCTCTTGTTGTTGGGGCTCAGCAGCCGTGTGCAGAGGATGAATTCAGAGTCCTCCGCTCAGAGGAGGCAAGGCTGGCTGCTTGTGGGCCTGGGGGGTGGGGTGGGGGGCAGGAAGGTGCTGGGGCTCCCGCCGTGGCTACTCCCCACTTTCAGAGGAGGAGGTGACCACGCAGCAGGCGGGCTGCAGAGCAGCACCTCCTACTCCGCCCCAGACTCCACGAGGCCAGTGTTCGTCTGATTCCTGGAGCTGGGACAACGTGTGGCCTTGCCGGGCCCCGGGGGCCCTGTGGTCCTTGGTCACTCAGAGCCCTGGGAGCAGTGAGGTTTCCTGTGGGCACTTCTCCCTGACGCCAGCACCTCCAGGGGATATTTGGAAGCGGGCTTGTCCTGTCTTGTGAAATGGTTTTCTCCCTGCACCTCCAGGCCAGGCCCGCCACCGTCCACCACCATCTTTGGGCCAGATGCCACCTACTGCTGTTTGAAGTGGCTGAAGGTGACACTTCTGGGCTTGGGGGGCTGCTCTGGGGGCAGAGGGTCCTTTTCCTGCTGAGCTGGCTGCTGGGGCCAGAAGAGCTGACACCCCCTGACTGTGAAATGTAGAACCCGGATGGCTCTGGGAGAGTGAGGGTCCCAGACCCTTCGCCCCTGAGTCTCAGGAGCTGCTGAGCAGCTCTGGTCTGTCTCCAGGCCTGTCTCTCAGAGCCTGGCCCGCTGGTGGCGGACCTGCCCCGACTTCTCGGAGCGAGGAGGGTCCAGGTGACCCGGGGACGGTGGCAGGAGAGGGGAGCGGCGGGTGCAGGCGTGACTCACGCCCCTTCCCGCCCCCGCCCCCGCCTCCGGCCAGTTCTCCTCAGACAACCCGATTGTCAGAAGGCGCTGACTCAGCCGCCCGAGCTTGTCCAAAAGTGAATCAGATAACACAGGGCCCGGGCTGGACCGGCTCCCCGTCTTCTGGAGTCTGTCACTCATCCTCATAAAGTAACCAGGAGCTGGAATGCGGCTCCAGTACCATAGCTACCCTGGTATTTGTCTCTGTGTTTTTCCACTGTGAATTCTCTCCACTCCCTCTGTCCTGGGCGTTCTGTGGTCTCTCCTCTTCTTTTCTCCCCAAACCGAGAGGCTGGCATTGCATTGGCTAAAGAGGCCGCAGACTCCTCTCGATGTTAAGAGGCTCCTGTTACTGTATTGATTTTTATTTTTATTTTTTTTACCATGTTTAGGGGGATGCAGATCAATATTTCATTAGATGATGTCCATCCAGACGCTGGATTGGAAGCCGGCATTTTTGCTCTGGGTCGGCCTTTGCCCAGGGGCTCATGGGGACGAGGCTCCTCGTTGTTCTGATTGCAGCTTCTCATGGAATGTGAAAATATTTCAGTTCCCCAAACCATCAAAAACCAGAGCCCTAGTGTGTTTTCTGGCCCCATTTCAAGAACTTAGTTGATTGTTAAGGAAATTCTTTGGCTATGTTTTTCTCTTAATATGGTAATGCTTTTTTTTTTTTTCACTTTAGTGATTTCTCTGCAGGGAATTCAACCAAGACTATTATTTATGGTTCTGGCAAAGCAGTTCCCAGGTTGTTGGGACTGAATTTATAAGTGTCCCATGGGGAACATCCCCTTCACTGAGGGGGAGGGCATGCATTGGTTCCATTCCCTAGTTTTGTTAGTGTGTAGCAGTGTGTTGGGATGCGGGGTTGGCCAGTTGTGGCCCGAAGTCCAAATCCGGCCCTCCATTTGCTTTTGTAAATAAAGTTTTATTGAGACACAGACATACCCATTTGTTTTGGTAGAGTCTACAGCTGCTCTTACTGGTCAGCGGCAGAGTTGAGTAGTTGGGATGGAAGCTACCTGGTCCATGAAGCCAACAGTTATTACTTTTTGACCTTTCACAGAAAAAAATTGCCAACTCCAGTGTGAGATGATTAACACCTTGCTCTAGAGGAGCCAAATGTGCTTGGACTGAAATATACTCTTTAGATCCAAGTGGGGTGAAGCCCGAGGTAACACAGGGGAAAGGGCAGAGAAGCTGATCTCATTTGCTCTTGTGGGGACTGTGCTTCTTTGCTGAAGAAGATGCTTTGGTCTTGCTGGATTAAGCAGAGAGGCTTTAGGTTTAACCTCTTTCTCTGTAACATTGATAGAGAGGAATTTTGTGAATTCTGAATTATTATCTAGTTTTAAACCCGAATGATCTTTAATGATCTGGTTCATTCATTGTTTCTGTTATTCTTTATTCATACATGATGTCTATAAATATTTATTAAGCATCTATTTCGGGAACTTCCCTGGGGACTCAGACAGTAAAGAATCTGCCTACAATGCAGGAGACCTGGGTTCGATTCCTGGGTTGGGAAGATCCCCTGGAGAATGAAATGGCAACCTGCTTCAGTATTCTTGTCTGGAGAATCCTATGGACAGAGGAGCCTGGCGGGCTACAGTCCACGGAGTCACAAAGAATCAGCCAGGACTGAGCCACTAGCATAAGCATCTATTTGACCAAACACTGTGTTGAAGATGTAAAAGCAATGGGCAGAAGCCGTGGAGCTTGCTGTTTGGTGTAGAAACAGGCAGATCGGATAAGTATGGTGATTGGTTCAGTGAAGGGACAAACAGAGAAAGCGGTAGGAGGCATGGGGGCTGGGGTGCCCTCTGAAGGTACTGTCGGCTTATCTGAGCGGATAACATCCACACTGAGACGTGAAGAACAGACAGAGCCAGCCCAGGCAAAGGGTGGGAGGCTTAGAGTTGATTAGGTTTCCTTTTCTGCCCAGCCTGAGAATGTGGACCTTGGACAAAGTGCAACCTCATTTCCCAGTGAGTTTACTAGAGGCTTCCAGAACACAAGTTAACTGGTCCCTCTGCATGTTGTCTACGTCTCTTATTGGCCCTGGGATTCCTGGCCGCACTCTGGAAATCTCCACTTTCTTATGCTGTCAGTTTCTGAGAGACTAGAAGTGTAGAGGGTTCATAATGAGCTGGTTGCCTCTCATTCACGGCAGGACGGAAGTAGTTGCCCAAAAGTGCTTTCCTAAAACCAACCATTTTCCATGGCAAGGCATAAATAAGACATTCTGGTGAGTCGAGGACTGGTTATTCTAATAATTGTGCTAATGAATGAGTCACTTTTATTAAATAAGGCCCCACAATCTGATAATGAGAACCTATGACTCATGGTGTTTCCCTCTTTGCTTTGGCTGCCAGGAGACTCATAGAAACCATTGGCCCTGTGGCTGGGATATTTTTTATGCTGCCATTTTATATCATGGATATGTAAGAATTAATTTATTGTAATAAGCCCTGTGTCATTGACCAACCCACAATATTTTTATATAGAGAAAGTTATACATCTTTGGGCTTCCCAGGTGGCGCTAGAGGTAAAGATCCCACCTGCCAATGCAGGACAACACGCTCCAGTGATCTTGCCTGGAGAATCCCATGGACAGAGAAGCCTGGCGGGCTACAGTCCATAGGATCGCTGAAGTGACTTTTTTAGAATAAATAATATGAAAATGATATATCCTGGGCAACTTCCTTGCTTCTGGAGCCACACACACTCTAAGTGGTCCTGGGTAGGAGGAATCCACTCTGTCTTCAGTTCAGCTCAGCAGATACCAAGAAGCTGAGCACTGAAGCTACCAAACAGAGTGAGGTCACACCCTTCCCTTTGTGGAACTGGTGGGTATAAGTTGTCACCTATCGCCTGAGCCCCAAGCCTGCAGCCTCATAGACGACTGATGCCAGCAGCCAGAGTCAGTTACCCAAACGGAAATGCCAGGCCTTGGCTAACCCCCAGTATGGGCCTGATGGATTTTTTAAGATCTGATTTGTTTACTCATTCATATATTCACTTTCACATCCCTTGATTTTCATAAATATTTATTGGCCAAACACCACTGTAGCAGCATTAGCCAACTTGAAGTCATCGGATAGAAGCAGAGGAGCTGGCGGATTCGGAAGGCAAGTTGCACTCAGTGAGACGATGTTTTTCCTCCTCTTGATACCAGAGAATATATACAGTTACTGGCCCTTGGGCTTCCGTATAAAAATGTTGACTTTTGCGGTTTAAACAGCAAGAGTGAGGGGATCTTTGAAATGCCCGCGTTTCTTGATATAGCTTAAGGGAGACTAAACATTATGGTGGTGTGAGTACACAGTGAGGAGGACTAGGTTGATTGATGTGCTTTTTCTCTCTTTCATTTTTCCGTAACCATCTTGTTTCTTTTCTCTCCTTCCCTCCTTCTCCATCACTTCTCTTATCTGTCCCAGCTGAACGCCCCCACTCCAGTCACCCCCACCCACCACCTTGCACATCGAACCTCTTCTCCTCCCCTCCCAGCACAGCAGCAATAAGATGTCAATTTGTGGAAACAGATGGTGGTAATTTGATGACACCGTCCTTCCGAGTTCTGTGTATGCGGTGATCTCAATGCCATGTAGGAGATCCTTCCTGGCCCGGCCTCTCGACTCGCCTGCTTCCTGCAGCCCCCCTCCCTTGGTTGTACCCTTGACCTTGTCATCACTGATAACCTCTGCCCTCTCTGATCTGAATCCCAAGCTTCTCATTCTTGGTCCGCCTCCTCCTCCCCTGGCACTGCTGCTTTGTGGTCACAGGACCTGCGCATTCACAGAAGAGAACCCTGCTTGAGGGTTTAATGCTCTGAAAAGTGAAGTCGCTCAGTCGTGTCCGACTCTTTGTGACCCCATGGGCTCGCTGGTAGGCTTTGTGACCCCCGTAGCCTACCAGGGTCCTCTGTCCATGGGATTTTTCCAGGCAAGAATACTGGAGGTGGGTTGCCATTGCCTTCTCCATTTAATGTTCTGAGGCCTCTTTTAATGCTTTTAATGACTTTACTATTTATAGCTGTGCTGGGTCTTCGTTGCTGTGAGAGCTTCTCTCTAGTTGTGGCGAGGGGGCTGCTCTCCACGACAGGGTGTAGGCTCCTTACTGCAGAGGTTTCCCTTGGTGCACAGCATGGGGGGACTTCAGTAGCTTTGGCTCCTGGGCTCAAGAGCACCGGCTCAAGAGTTGTGACACGTGGGCTTAGTTGCTCTGCGACATGTGAGGTCCTCCCAGATCAGGGGTTGGACCTGTGTCCCCTGCACTGGCAAGTGGATTCTTTACCACTGAGCCGCCAGGGATGCCCTCTCCATTTGGGTTTTATCTTTGAATTTGTGCTTTGTAAGTGAAGTCTGAGGAGTGGAGTATATGCTGGGTGCTTGGACTTCAGTAGCTTTGGCTCCTGGGCTCAAGAGCACCGGCTCAAGAGTTGTGACACGTGGGCTTAGTTGCTCTGCGACATGTGAGGTCCTCCCAGATCAGGGGTTGGACCTGTGTCCCCTGCACTGGCAAGTGGATTCTTTACCACTGAGCCGCCAGGGATGCCCTCTCTATTTGGGTTTTATCTTTGAATTTGTGCTTTGTAAGTGAAGTCTGAGGAGTGGAGTATATGCTGGGTGCTTGGAGCCTTCCCACTTTCCTTGTTGCCTTCCTACTTCCCCAGGATGGGTTCTTGGCTACCCTGCTCCTCTAGCCCTTGGGACCCCCGGCCTTAAACAGCAGTCACAGCCACCCTCCTTCCCCCCAGGGCATACAGACATGGGGTACGCATACCCTGCAGCATCCTGGGCAGTGGATAGATGACTCTATAGCTCGTTCTGCCGGCAACAAGGCAGGGCCAAGCCCTGCCCACCCCATCCAGGTACCTGGTGCATCCTGGCGCCGAAGGAAGTTGCAGCACCCTTGCGGGTAGTCTGTCCTCTGTGGGTTGGGACAGTGGGTCCTTGGGATGAGGAGAGGGCTGGCTCAACTTCTGAGCCCCTGGTTGGGCACAGTGCGTGGGTCTGTCCAGTGGCTGGTGAGCAGCGTACTGAGTCTGAGGCTCTGGGTCTGCACTCACCCCATGAACAACTTCACGCCCCAGGGAGCACAACACTGAACAGCAAATAAAAACATCGGGACAGATGAAGAGAGAGAGCATGTAGGAGAAAGAAAAAAGCCCTATATTTTAGTGCCTTTAATGGCTCTTCTTATGTACTTTGTGAACAAGGGAGTTGACATTTTTACTTTGTCCTGAGCCCTGCACATTATGTAGCAGATCCCCCGTTCATCCACTGTTCCTCAGCCTCTCATGGGCTCACTTCTCTCCTTGCCGGATCCCCAAGTCTTAGCTGCTGACATCCCCCTGAACTCTATGGTCTACTTTGCCGTTCCTTAGGAAGCACGCAAGTTCAGTGGCACCACTCCTTGCTGTGATTGGGGTACATGCCCTTTTCCTCCCATTGCATATTTTTTAAAGAAAATGAAAGGTTAGCATAACTGCTTCCAGAAGACCACATTGAATCACTTAGTTGAGCCTCAGCCAGTTCCTGCAACATCAGCCTTTGAAGCAAATTTCATCGGACACAGAGGACCAGCCCGTGAGCCTCAGCCCCTTGGAAATGCATGTGCTGGGCGGCTGGCGGACGTGGTGGCTTCTGCAGATTCAGCAACAAAAACGTTTTTGTAACAGGAGCACTTTATACTCTGCAAGGAAGAGAAAGAAGTCGTTGGCTTGCGTCATGAGGTTAAAAAAAAAAAGTTGCCAATTTTTCCTTTAGTTTTATTGGTTTGTTTTATGGCCCTTCCTTCCAAGCTTTGGGGAATGAGGTTGCAATGAGAGGAGCGCTCAAGGGCTTTTAAGCAAAACCCAGGGTGGCCAGAAGCTGAAATGTTGATGGATCGTTGTTTTGAGGTCTGCTCTCGATGATTACTGGCTGAGCCAGCATCTGGAGAATTCCAGGAATCCCCTTTCCTCTTGGGCTGCAAGAGTCTGCAGGAATCATCTGACCCCTTTGGGGAGTCGTATGAGAAGAGATTTATTAAGGGCTCTGAGGATTGTTTTGATCTCACCAGTTTAACCATTGGCTGCTAAGAGGTTTTTTGGAAATCTACCAGGTCTTCTGGAAAGATCCCTAATTGTCAGAGATGGGGTGACCTTGGACATCACCAGGCTCAACTCCCTTATTTTAGAAGTGATCAAACTGAAACCCAGAGACTTCTGTCAAGTGACCCAAGGTCAGAGTGAGTTAATACAGATGTCCTGCTTCCTGGGAAATTGTGCTCCCAGTCTATCTAGAGACCGAGGGTGGCCGTGTGTGTGTGTGTGTTTTGTCTGTGTCTTCACTCTGCACCACCCTTTGTGGATGCTGGGGGATAAGCCTGTGGCCAGCCATTGGCAGGGTGCTTGCTCACCACAGGCCATTTCTTCCTGCAGGAATCAGAGTTGTGATGACCCTGCAGGGGGAGGCCAGGCCACACAGAGGGCTCATGAAGCCAGTGGTGCCCCACAGACTGCCTCCACCCCCAGCCCGGGCTTGGCTGAGTGTAACTTGGGCTCCCACTGGGAGAAGCAGTGTGGCCTGGGTCTTCACCCTGAGGACGCGTGGCCTCGGCTCCCTCCGTCTCGCCTCTGTTCTGGCTTGCCCTCAGCTCTCCCACGGCCCTGTTGTGTGTCATCTCTGCTCCCGCCTTCTGCTCTGTGACAGGGTCTGGCACTAGCAGCTCTTTTCTGCTGCATCTGGGCAGTGGGCAGAGGGGACTGGTGAGAACACCTGCGATCTCAGTGAGATCACTGCCATCAGCCGTGGGACCATTGGTCCCCTAGTGTGTAGACTGGGCACGATGCCTGTCCCATCTGCCTGTTGACTTAAATAATAGTCACAACCTAGACGTTGAGACTCACATTTTATTGGGTGGGAATTTTAGGACTTCAGTCCAGGGAGATAGCATCTCAAGTGATCCTGAGGGAACTGCTCGGAGGAGGAGAGGGGAAGAGCCAGATTATATGGAAGTTTTGCAACAAAAGGCAGGTAGTCTTACTTATCAAACCAGTCAATCCTAAAGGAAATCAACCCTGAGTATCATTGGAAGGACTGATGCCCCCTTCCCCAGCACCTAACTCAGGCTCATCCTGAGGGGCTAAGGCAGCCTCGGGGGCCATGATCACCCCAGCCCCCACGAAAGGATGGTTGAGGGTAACCTTGTGACCAGATGGTGGCTGATGACCCCCAGGGAAGAATGGAATGTGCTGGGCCCTTCTGGACTCTCAGCCCTTCTGAAGAGACACACAAGGGAGCAAAGAGCCTATTACTTCCAGTTAGTGTTGTCACAACCCTGAGTATCAGCTGAAGAGCTGACTCATTGGAAAAGACCCTGATGCTGGGAAAGATTGAGGGCAGGAGGAGAAGGGAGCAGCAGAGGATGAGATGGTTAGATAACATCACTGACTCAATGGATGTGAATTTCCAGGAGATGGTGGAGGACAGAGGAGCCTGGTAGTCCATGAGGTCACAAAGGGTCTGGCACAACTTAGCAAGTAAACAGCAAAGTCTTCACATCAAAAGATTATTGTTAATAAAAGCAAACCAGATATCTCAAGTTAGGGAATTTAGCGCTTTTCTATGTATGGGATGATGCAAGAGTCTGGGTTCACTGAAATCATTCCTTCTTATGCACCTCTGCCATCCTTGGTGTTTCCTGTGTTTTTTTTTCACATCGTGAGCTGCTCACCGTAGGGAGTGGCTGAGTCTGATGGCCGGTATCCTTCTTCTTCCTGAGTACCCTTGGGGCTCTCTAGCTCGCACTGGAGGGCTGCAACTGCTGATAACCGTGGCATCCTTGCTTACTGATGTGGCAGGAAGTACTTCATTTCTCATGCCCTCAGAACAGAGCATGAGGCATGTAGGGCATGCGGACAAGGGGGAGGTTTGTCTACAAGCCACTCGTATCTCACGCTGACTGCCCTGGCAATCTGTGATCATTGCTTTCCTCTGAAACAATGCTTTCCGTTCCTTCTCCTCTTCCTCCCTCCACTCCCCCAAAATCTGCCTGAAGCAATATATACTTGCAGCCCTTTTCAGACGTGTATTAGGATCACCACTGTAAAAGGAACCGTTTTTTTCCCTAAGCTTCAGTGGACGCTGATGTTTACCCACAACGAAGCCTTCCTCCGTCTTGCTGGCACAGCCCTGAGTTTGTTTTCGGTCCACTCCTGACTGCCCCGCCCCAGCACCTAACTCAGGCACATCCTGAAGGGCTAAGGCAGCCTCGGGGGCCATGATCACCCCAGCCCCCACCAAAGTGTGGTTGAGGTGATCATGACCCCCAGGGAAGAATGGAATGTGCTGGGCCCTTCTAGATGCTCAGCCCTTCTGAAGAGACACACAAGGGAGCAAAGAGCCTATTCCAGTTGGTGTCGTCACATCTTCATGTCCTGCCTGGAATGATGGTGGCCCTCTTGTGGCCGTGAGAACAGGCTGCTGTTGATGAGCTGGAAGGAAGGAAGGAAGGAGCTGCTTCTTGCCCTTGCCCTTGAGCCCTGGAAGTGATCAGTCCTCCCACCACTCTGCCCTTGAGCAGGTGGATGTTTATTTTATTTGCATTGGTTTTTCTGTTACTTGCAGCTGGAAAAAAAAAAACAAAACCACCCTAATTAATGTATTCAAATCATTTTTTAGTGTTGATCTATATTTAGCCCTTACAGAAGATTCTCTGCTGAGTTGCCCTAGGGGAGGGAGATGGATTTTAGCTCTTTTTATTGCTGTGTGTCCTGATGATTTGTGTGTCTACCCACCCGTCAGACAGTAAGCCTGGAGGGTGCGAGTGGATTTCATTGATCTTTTGTGATCCTTGTGCCAGGCCCGGCCCTTGGTGAATACTTGTTGAGAAGGTTCTCTTTCAGTGTAGGCATTATTTCATGGGAGGCATATTGCCAGGTCTGCTGGTTGTGGGTCCTTTGTTTGTTGCCATCTAAACGAATGGTAAGAGCCTTCTTTAATCATGCTATGTATGTTTTAGCAGTAAAACATGCTTCCATGCTTTAGCAGTAAATCTATCACACCATTCATATCCTGCCTACAGCTTATCTTTAATGACTTAACGTGGACGTGGCGTGTCTGGAGTCCACACGCAAGACTCTGACACCCTCGTCTGGGCTGTTTTTCCGTTGACCTGGGTGGCATGGCCGATGACCTGGGGGATCCATATTCCCTTCCAGCCCCTCTTGCTGACTCTGCTGTGGGGCTGGCATTTAGCACAAGCGAGTCACTTACAGGCTGAGGGCCACGTGCCTTTCAACTTAGATTTCCTGCCTCTCCTGCTGGCCTCCCAGCCTCCTCCCTCTCATCAGCAAGAGCGTGACCTTGAGAACGGGCAGTATGATGGACTCACTTTGGGATGCCCTTTGTGCTGGAGGCTCTCCTGGTGAGGTCCAAGGGCTCTTGCTCAGCTCTGGTTCAGAGCCTGGGGCTGAGCTTTTGCCACGACGAGCTCTGCACGCCTGCTTTGCTGCATGCCCGACTGCACTTCACCTTCCCCCGCAACAGCTGGAGAACCTGAAGACAAGGAATGGGGCTGCGCGTCTGCCCGTTCTTCCTCCTTCCCCTCCTCCTCCCGCCTGCCATGTGGAGGATGGATGTCCGCGCCTTTGCTTCATAGGCGTGCTGCTGGGCTCCGGTGAGGTGATGAGATGTGGACAGCGGCTGTCAGGAGCCAGGCTGGCATCTCCAAGATGGCCTGTGGCCGCGTCGCTGCAGAGCAAGGCTCAGACAGAGTGTCTGCCACCAGGAGCCTGGAGACAGCTTTGATGTGGGTGGCGTGGGAACCAGCCTGTGGACTGCAGCACAGGGTTAAACCGGGAATTGGGAGGGGGGTTGAGGGGGTCGGCCCCAGGGTTTTCCCATCCCCAGGTCAAGGCTGAGGCATGTCTTGGAGTTTCCCACTGTATCTGCATTGTATCTTCCCCAGGTCCCCCCGTGGAATGTGTGTGTCTAGACAGCTATGGAATAAAATGCTCAATTACCAAGTAGGAATTTGGCCAGCGGAGGTATCGCTGCACCGAGCAGACAGGCCCAAGATGAGGAGAGTGGCTGAGAACGAGCCCCTGTTGTATCTAAAACAGGCTGGAGAGCCTGGCGCTCGCAGGGCCAGCTAGCACCTGCGGAGAGCAGAAGCCAAATGGCTCACGAGAGGCATTTTGACCTCCTTAAGGGCTGTAAATCTGGCCTGGCCCACATCTCCAGCCCCTGTCACTCCCTTGCAAAGATTTCTGCCTACAATTAGAATTCAGATTAACACCAACAAGGAGGGAAGCTCTAAGAGGTGGGAAGCCTGTTCTCTCATTTAGCCAGGCTGTTTGCAAGCTGTGAGGAGTCAATTCGGCTCTGAGCCTCAGTTTCCACATCTGTAAAATGGGGGAAAATATGCACTAACTGCCAAGGTGGTTGTGAAAAAGGGCTTTGTCACCTGAGGGGTAAAAGATCATTCCTTCCACATTAGTCCAAGCTTCATAGTCTAAGAACCCCCTTGCTTATTTCTGTCTTATGATTGTCCCTTAGAATCTAGGAGATGCTTCTGTGAATAAAAATTAAACAAGGTGACACCCGGTGCTGCCATTGGTGCAGGTTTGGCCCATGACTGCTTGTGAGCTGAATTTCTCCCCTTGTGTTGAAGTGAGGAGTAGCCCCTGGGGAGACTCTGGGCTTATACCGCTGGTGCCCACCGGTCCCAGCCTGTATGGTCACTCCAGTGAGTGACTTTACTGCACTGGAGCCCAGCTGGTACATGGGGTCTTCTGGGCTCCGTTCCTGGCTGCAGGCCTGCTCCTCTGCAGGGAGCGCAGCTGACCTGAGCCGTACGTGGGCCTCCGATTCTCTCCTTCCCCCGGGGGCTCTCTCATCCAGCCATACGGCTTCTGCTTCCCACAGCGTTGCCTGCTTTCCTCGGTCCCTGGGTCTGAGCTCAGACTTGGAGACAGGAGTTCCAGGGAGCGCTGACTTCAGGCCCCTCTTCCTTCGAAACCCATTGTGATGTGGCCCCCTGGGTCTAGGGGTGGAGGTAAAGGGACAGGGTTGGAAGATGCTGCTGCTGCTAAGTCACTTCAGTCGTGCCCGACTCTGTGTGACCCCATAGACAGCAGCCTACCAAGCTCCCCCATCCCTGGGACTCCAGGCAAGAATACTGGAGTGGGTTGCCATTTCCTTCTCCAGTGCATGAAAGAGAAAAGTGAAAGTGAAGTTGCTCAGTCTGTCCGACTGTTAGTGACCCCATGGACTGCAGCCCACCAGGCTCCTCTGTCCATTGGATTTTCCAGGCAAGAGTACTGGGGTCGGGTGCCATTGCCTTCCCTGGGTTGGAAGATGAGCAGATGCTAATTAAGACTCCACAGTGAGTCCTCCCATGTAACTTTCTGATGTGGTTTCCGGCTTGCTGCTGCACTGATGTGGTCTGGGCCCATCTTCTGGGTTTGAACTTGACCTCTCACCTTGAAATTGGTGAAAAGCAGCTGGAGAACCCAGCCCAGGAGCCACGGCCGCCCTGTCCAGCCCTCCAGCCCGGCTTTGAAGGCTGTCCCTGGGCCCCGAGGGAGTGGCAGTGTCGCCCGGCAGGCCTCCCCCAGGGCGGCCGAGTGCTCATCACCGGCTCTGACTCCTGTGCGCTCACCCCCTGCGGCTCTTGGATGAAGTCATCCCTGGCAGAGGCAGCTGGCACGGGCCCAGGGTAAACAGGCCCTGCTGAGCTCATTGGCACACTTCTAGACGAGCTCGGGAGTGGGGACTTGCAGGCCTGCCCCACTCCAGAGCAGGGCCACGCACTTCAGCCTTGGGGGCCGCAAGGGCACAGTGTTGCTGTCAGGGCAGACCTGTGCCCCCAGCCTCCTCCTGGGTGGGGGGTGGGGACGGTGAGGCCTGGGAGACATGGCCTACTCTATGGGAGTTTACTTGGTGGGGTTTCCCCCACTGAGTCTGTGCAGACTCTGACGTTAATCACAGTAACACAGCTGATGCTTACATGCCCCATTTCCATGATGTTTCACTGGTACCATTCACAGAGCTGTTCAGATCCCAAGTCACTGAATTCTCACATCAAACTGACGAGATCAGTGACCTGCATCATTCCCATTTTCCAGGTCAGAACGCTGAGGACCAGAATGGTTGTAAGGTCCGGCCACAGTCTAATCAGGCCGCTTGGTCTGAGCCCTGGACTGTGGCACTCTTCTAGGCCTCTTAGTATCTGTGATCTGAGGGGCATCATTTTTCACGTGTCTGTGTGTGTGTTAGTCGCCCAGTCATGTCTCTTTGCGACTCCATGNGCACTCTGGAAATCTCCACTTTCTTATGCTGTCAGTTTCTGAGAGACTAGAAGTGTAGAGGGTTCATAATGAGCTGGTTGCCTCTCATTCACGGCAGGATGGAAGTAGTTGCCCAAAAGTGCTTTCCTAAAACCAACCATTTTCCATGGCAAGGCATAAATAAGACATTCTGGTGAGTCGAGGACTGGTTATTCTAATAATTGTGCTAATGAATGAGTCACTTTTATTAAATAAGGCCCCACAATCTGATAATGAGAACCTATGACTCATGGTGTTTCCCTCTTTGCTTTGGCTGCCAGGAGACTCATAGAAACCATTGGCCCTGTGGCTGGGATATTTTTTATGCTGCCATTTTATATCATGGATATGTAAGAATTAATTTATTGTAATAAGCCCTGTGTTATTGACCAACCCACAATATTTTTATATAGAGAAAGTTATACATCTTTGGGCTTCCCAGGTGGCGCTAGAGGTAAAGATCCCACCTGCCAATGCAGGACAACACGCTCCAGTGATCTTGCCTGGAGAATCCCATGGACAGAGAAGCCTGGCGGGCTACAGTCCATAGGATCGCTGAAGTGACTTTTTTAGAATAAATAATATGAAAATGATATATCCTGGGCAACTTCCTTGCTTCTGGAGCCACACACACTCTAAGTGGTCCTGGGTAGGAGGAATCCACTCTGTCTTCAGTTCAGCTCAGCAGATACCAAGAAGCTGAGCACTGAAGCTACCAAACAGAGTGAGGTCACACCCTTCCCTTTGTGGAACTGGTGGGTATAAGTTGTCACCTATCGCCTGAGCCCCAAGCCTGCAGCCTCATAGACGACTGATGCCAGCAGCCAGAGTCAGTTACCCAAACGGAAATGCCAGGCCTTGGCTAACCCCCAGTATGGGCCTGATGGATTTTTTAAGATCTGATTTGTTTACTCATTCATATATTCACTTTCACATCCCTTGATTTTCATAAATATTTATTGGCCAAACACCACTGTAGCAGCATTAGCCAACTTGAAGTCATCGGATAGAAGCAGAGGAGCTGGCGGATTCGGAAGGCAAGTTGCACTCAGTGAGACGATGTTTTTCCTCCTCTTGATACCAGAGAATATATACAGTTACTGGCCCTTGGGCTTCCGTATAAAAATGTTGACTTTTGCGGTTTAAACAGCAAGAGTGAGGGGATCTTTGAAATGCCCGCGTTTCTTGATATAGCTTAAGGGAGACTAAACATTATGGTGGTGTGAGTACACAGTGAGGAGGACTAGGTTGATTGATGTGCTTTTTCTCTCTTTCATTTTTCCGTAACCATCTTGTTTCTTTTCTCTCCTTCCCTCCTTCTCCATCACTTCTCTTATCTGTCCCAGCTGAACGCCCCCACTCCAGTCACCCCCACCCACCACCTTGCACATCGAACCTCTTCTCCTCCCCTCCCAGCACAGCAGCAATAAGATGTCAATTTGTGGAAACAGATGGTGGTAATTTGATGACACCGTCCTTCCGAGTTCTGTGTATGCTGTGATCTCAATGCCATGTAGGAGATCCTTCCTGGCCCGGCCTCTCGACTCGCCTGCTTCCTGCAGCCCCCCTCCCTTGGTTGTACCCTTGACCTTGTCATCACTGATAACCTCTGCCCTCTCTGATCTNGTCAATTTGTGGAAACAGATGGTGGTAATTTGATGACACCGTCCTTCCGAGTTCTGTGTATGCTGTGATCTCAATGCCATGTAGGAGATCCTTCCTGGCCCGGCCTCTCGACTCGCCTGCTTCCTGCAGCCCCCCTCCCTTGGTTGTACCCTTGACCTTGTCATCACTGATAACCTATGCCCTCTCTGATCTGAATCCCAAGCTTCTCATTCTTGGTCCGCCTCCTCCTCCGCTGGCACTGCTGCTTTGTGGTCACAGGACCTGCGCATTCACAGAAGAGAACCCTGCTTGAGGGTTTAATGCTCTGAAAAGTGAAGTCGCTCAGTCGTGTCCGACTCTTTGTGACCCCATGGGCTCGCTGGTAGGCTTTGTGACCCCCGTAGCCTACCAGGGTCCTCTGTCCATGGGATTTTTCCAGGCAAGAATACTGGAGGTGGGTTGCCATTGCCTTCTCCAATTAATGCTCTGAGGCCTCTTTTAATGCTTTTAATGACTTTACTATTTATAGCTGTGCTGGGTCTTCGTTGCTGTGAGAGCTTCTCTCTAGTTGCGGCGAGGGGGCTGCTCTCCACGGCAGGGCGTAGGCTCCTTACTGCGGTGGTTTCCCTTGGTGCACAGCATGGGGGGACTTCAGTAGTTTTGGCTCCTGGGCTCAAGAGCACCGGCTCAAGAGTTGTGACACGTGGGCTTAGTTGCTCTGCGGCATGTGAGGTCCTCCCAGATCAGGGGTTGGACCTGTGTCCCCCGCACTGGCAAGTGGATTCTTTACCACCGAGCCGCCAGGGATGCCCTCTCTATTTGGGTTTTATCTTTGAATTTGTGCTTTGTAAGTGAAGTCTGAGGAGTGGAGTATATGCTGGGTGCTTGGAGCCTTCCCACTTTCCTTGTTGCCTTCCTACTTCCCCAGGATGGGTTCTTGGCTACCCTGCTCCTCTAGCCCTTGGGACCCCCGGCCTTAAACAGCAGTCACAGCCACCCTCCTTCCCCCCAGGGCATACAGACATGGGGTACGCATACCCTGCAGCATCCTGGGCAGTGGATAGATGACTCTATAGCTCGTTCTGCCGGCAACAAGGCAGGGCCAAGCCCTGCCCACCCCATCCAGGTACCTGGTGCATCCTGGCGCCGAAGGAAGTTGCAGCACCCTTGCGGGTAGTCTGTCCTCTGTGGGTTGGGACAGTGGGTCCTTGGGATGAGGAGAGGGCTGGCTCAACTTCTGAGCCCCTGGTTGGGCACAGTGCGTGGGTCTGTCCAGTGGCTGGTGAGCAGCGTACTGAGTCTGAGGCTCTGGGTCTGCACTCACCCCATGAACAACTTCACGCCCCAGGGAGCACAACACTGAACAGCAAATAAAAACATCGGGACAGATGAAGAGAGAGAGCATGTAGGAGAAAGAAAAAAGCCCTATATTTTAGTGCCTTTAATGGCTCTTCTTATGTACTTTGTGAACAAGGGAGTTGACATTTTTACTTTGTCCTGAGCCCTGCACATTATGTAGCAGATCCCCCGTTCATCCACTGTTCCTCAGCCTCTCATGGGCTCACTTCTCTCCTTGCCGGATCCCCAAGTCTTAGCTGCTGACATCCCCCTGAACTCTATGGTCTACTTTGCCGTTCCTTAGGAAGCACGCAAGTTCAGTGGCACCACTCCTTGCTGTGATTGGGGTACATGCCCTTTTCCTCCCATTGCATATTTTTTAAAGAAAATGAAAGGTTAGCATAACTGCTTCCAGAAGACCACATTGAATCACTTAGTTGAGCCTCAGCCAGTTCCTGCAACATCAGCCTTTGAAGCAAATTTCATCGGACACAGAGGACCAGCCCGTGAGCCTCAGCCCCTTGGAAATGCATGTGCTGGGCGGCTGGCGGACGTGGTGGCTTCTGCAGATTCAGCAACAAAAACGTTTTTGTAACAGGAGCACTTTATACTCTGCAAGGAAGAGAAAGAAGTCGTTGGCTTGCGTCATGAGGTTAAAAAAAAAAAGTTGCCAATTTTTCCTTTAGTTTTATTGGTTTGTTTTATGGCCCTTCCTTCCAAGCTTTGGGGAATGAGGTTGCAATGAGAGGAGCGCTCAAGGGCTTTTAAGCAAAACCCAGGGTGGCCAGAAGCTGAAATGTTGATGGATCGTTGTTTTGAGGTCTGCTCTCGATGATTACTGGCTGAGCCAGCATCTGGAGAATTCCAGGAATCCCCTTTCCTCTTGGGCTGCAAGAGTCTGCAGGAATCATCTGACCCCTTTGGGGAGTCGTATGAGAAGAGATTTATTAAGGGCTCTGAGGATTGTTTTGATCTCACCAGTTTAACCATTGGCTGCTAAGAGGTTTTTTGGAAATCTACCAGGTCTTCTGGAAAGATCCCTAATTGTCAGAGATGGGGTGACCTTGGACATCACCAGGCTCAACTCCCTTATTTTAGAAGTGATCAAACTGAAACCCAGAGACTTCTGTCAAGTGACCCAAGGTCAGAGTGAGTTAATACAGATGTCCTGCTTCCTGGGAAATTGTGCTCCCAGTCTATCTAGAGACCGAGGGTGGCCGTGTGTGTGTGTGTGTTTTGTCTGTGTCTTCACTCTGCACCACCCTTTGTGGATGCTGGGGGATAAGCCTGTGGCCAGCCATTGGCAGGGTGCTTGCTCACCACAGGCCATTTCTTCCTGCAGGAATCAGAGTTGTGATGACCCTGCAGGGGGAGGCCAGGCCACACAGAGGGCTCATGAAGCCAGTGGTGCCCCACAGACTGCCTCCACCCCCAGCCCGGGCTTGGCTGAGTGTAACTTGGGCTCCCACTGGGAGAAGCAGTGTGGCCTGGGTCTTCACCCTGAGGACGCGTGGCCTCGGCTCCCTCCGTCTCGCCTCTGTTCTGGCTTGCCCTCAGCTCTCCCACGGCCCTGTTGTGTGTCATCTCTGCTCCCGCCTTCTGCTCTGTGACAGGGTCTGGCACTAGCAGCTCTTTTCTGCTGCATCTGGGCAGTGGGCAGAGGGGACTGGTGAGAACACCTGCGATCTCAGTGAGATCACTGCCATCAGCCGTGGGACCATTGGTCCCCTAGTGTGTAGACTGGGCACGATGCCTGTCCCATCTGCCTGTTGACTTAAATAATAGTCACAACCTAGACGTTGAGACTCACATTTTATTGGGTGGGAATTTTAGGACTTCAGTCCAGGGAGATAGCATCTCAAGTGATCCTGAGGGAACTGCTCGGAGGAGGAGAGGGGAAGAGCCAGATTATATGGAAGTTTTGCAACAAAAGGCAGGTAGTCTTACTTATCAAACCAGTCAATCCTAAAGGAAATCAACCCTGAGTATCATTGGAAGGACTGATGCCCCCTTCCCCAGCACCTAACTCAGGCTCATCCTGAGGGGCTAAGGCAGCCTCGGGGGCCATGATCACCCCAGCCCCCACGAAAGGATGGTTGAGGGTAACCTTGTGACCAGATGGTGGCTGATGACCCCCAGGGAAGAATGGAATGTGCTGGGCCCTTCTGGACTCTCAGCCCTTCTGAAGAGACACACAAGGGAGCAAAGAGCCTATTACTTCCAGTTAGTGTTGTCACAACCCTGAGTATCAGCTGAAGAGCTGACTCATTGGAAAAGACCCTGATGCTGGGAAAGATTGAGGGCAGGAGGAGAAGGGAGCAGCAGAGGATGAGATGGTTAGATAACATCACTGACTCAATGGATGTGAATTTCCAGGAGATGGTGGAGGACAGAGGAGCCTGGTAGTCCATGAGGTCACAAAGGGTCTGGCACAACTTAGCAAGTAAACAGCAAAGTCTTCACATCAAAAGATTATTGTTAATAAAAGCAAACCAGATATCTCAAGTTAGGGAATTTAGCGCTTTTCTATGTATGGGATGATGCAAGAGTCTGGGTTCACTGAAATCATTCCTTCTTATGCACCTCTGCCATCCTTGGTGTTTCCTGTGTTTTTTTTTCACATCGTGAGCTGCTCACCGTAGGGAGTGGCTGAGTCTGATGGCCGGTATCCTTCTTCTTCCTGAGTACCCTTGGGGCTCTCTAGCTCGCACTGGAGGGCTGCAACTGCTGATAACCGTGGCATCCTTGCTTACTGATGTGGCAGGAAGTACTTCATTTCTCATGCCCTCAGAACAGAGCATGAGGCATGTAGGGCATGCGGACAAGGGGGAGGTTTGTCTACAAGCCACTCGTATCTCACGCTGACTGCCCTGGCAATCTGTGATCATTGCTTTCCTCTGAAACAATGCTTTCCGTTCCTTCTCCTCTTCCTCCCTCCACTCCCCCAAAATCTGCCTGAAGCAATATATACTTGCAGCCCTTTTCAGACGTGTATTAGGATCACCACTGTAAAAGGAACCGTTTTTTTCCCTAAGCTTCAGTGGACGCTGATGTTTACCCACAACGAAGCCTTCCTCCGTCTTGCTGGCACAGCCCTGAGTTTGTTTTCGGTCCACTCCTGACTGCCCCGCCCCAGCACCTAACTCAGGCACATCCTGAAGGGCTAAGGCAGCCTCGGGGGCCATGATCACCCCAGCCCCCACCAAAGTGTGGTTGAGGTGATCATGACCCCCAGGGAAGAATGGAATGTGCTGGGCCCTTCTAGATGCTCAGCCCTTCTGAAGAGACACACAAGGGAGCAAAGAGCCTATTCCAGTTGGTGTCGTCACATCTTCATGTCCTGCCTGGAATGATGGTGGCCCTCTTGTGGCCGTGAGAACAGGCTGCTGTTGATGAGCTGGAAGGAAGGAAGGAAGGAGCTGCTTCTTGCCCTTGCCCTTGAGCCCTGGAAGTGATCAGTCCTCCCACCACTCTGCCCTTGAGCAGGTGGATGTTTATTTTATTTGCATTGGTTTTTCTGTTACTTGCAGCTGGAAAAAAAAAAACAAAACCACCCTAATTAATGTATTCAAATCATTTTTTAGTGTTGATCTATATTTAGCCCTTACAGAAGATTCTCTGCTGAGTTGCCCTAGGGGAGGGAGATGGATTTTAGCTCTTTTTATTGCTGTGTGTCCTGATGATTTGTGTGTCTACCCACCCGTCAGACAGTAAGCCTGGAGGGTGCGAGTGGATTTCATTGATCTTTTGTGATCCTTGTGCCAGGCCCGGCCCTTGGTGAATACTTGTTGAGAAGGTTCTCTTTCAGTGTAGGCATTATTTCATGGGAGGCATATTGCCAGGTCTGCTGGTTGTGGGTCCTTTGTTTGTTGCCATCTAAACGAATGGTAAGAGCCTTCTTTAATCATGCTATGTATGTTTTAGCAGTAAAACATGCTTCCATGCTTTAGCAGTAAATCTATCACACCATTCATATCCTGCCTACAGCTTATCTTTAATGACTTAACGTGGACGTGGCGTGTCTGGAGTCCACACGCAAGACTCTGACACCCTCGTCTGGGCTGTTTTTCCGTTGACCTGGGTGGCATGGCCGATGACCTGGGGGATCCATATTCCCTTCCAGCCCCTCTTGCTGACTCTGCTGTGGGGCTGGCATTTAGCACAAGCGAGTCACTTACAGGCTGAGGGCCACGTGCCTTTCAACTTAGATTTCCTGCCTCTCCTGCTGGCCTCCCAGCCTCCTCCCTCTCATCAGCAAGAGCGTGACCTTGAGAACGGGCAGTATGATGGACTCACTTTGGGATGCCCTTTGTGCTGGAGGCTCTCCTGGTGAGGTCCAAGGGCTCTTGCTCAGCTCTGGTTCAGAGCCTGGGGCTGAGCTTTTGCCACGACGAGCTCTGCACGCCTGCTTTGCTGCATGCCCGACTGCACTTCACCTTCCCCCGCAACAGCTGGAGAACCTGAAGACAAGGAATGGGGCTGCGCGTCTGCCCGTTCTTCCTCCTTCCCCTCCTCCTCCCGCCTGCCATGTGGAGGATGGATGTCCGCGCCTTTGCTTCATAGGCGTGCTGCTGGGCTCCGGTGAGGTGATGAGATGTGGACAGCGGCTGTCAGGAGCCAGGCTGGCATCTCCAAGATGGCCTGTGGCCGCGTCGCTGCAGAGCAAGGCTCAGACAGAGTGTCTGCCACCAGGAGCCTGGAGACAGCTTTGATGTGGGTGGCGTGGGAACCAGCCTGTGGACTGCAGCACAGGGTTAAACCGGGAATTGGGAGGGGGGTTGAGGGGGTCGGCCCCAGGGTTTTCCCATCCCCAGGTCAAGGCTGAGGCATGTCTTGGAGTTTCCCACTGTATCTGCATTGTATCTTCCCCAGGTCCCCCCGTGGAATGTGTGTGTCTAGACAGCTATGGAATAAAATGCTCAATTACCAAGTAGGAATTTGGCCAGCGGAGGTATCGCTGCACCGAGCAGACAGGCCCAAGATGAGGAGAGTGGCTGAGAACGAGCCCCTGTTGTATCTAAAACAGGCTGGAGAGCCTGGCGCTCGCAGGGCCAGCTAGCACCTGCGGAGAGCAGAAGCCAAATGGCTCACGAGAGGCATTTTGACCTCCTTAAGGGCTGTAAATCTGGCCTGGCCCACATCTCCAGCCCCTGTCACTCCCTTGCAAAGATTTCTGCCTACAATTAGAATTCAGATTAACACCAACAAGGAGGGAAGCTCTAAGAGGTGGGAAGCCTGTTCTCTCATTTAGCCAGGCTGTTTGCAAGCTGTGAGGAGTCAATTCGGCTCTGAGCCTCAGTTTCCACATCTGTAAAATGGGGGAAAATATGCACTAACTGCCAAGGTGGTTGTGAAAAAGGGCTNTGCGATCTCAGTGAGATCACTGCCATCAGCCGTGGGACCATTGGTCCCCTAGTGTGTAGACTGGGCACGATGCCTGTCCCATCTGCCTGTTGACTTAAATAATAGTCACAACCTAGACGTTGAGACTCACATTTTATTGGGTGGGAATTTTAGGACTTCAGTCCAGGGAGATAGCATCTCAAGTGATCCTGAGGGAACTGCTCGGAGGAGGAGAGGGGAAGAGCCAGATTATATGGAAGTTTTGCAACAAAAGGCAGGTAGTCTTACTTATCAAACCAGTCAATCCTAAAGGAAATCAACCCTGAGTATCATTGGAAGGACTGATGCCCCCTTCCCCAGCACCTAACTCAGGCTCATCCTGAGGGGCTAAGGCAGCCTCGGGGGCCATGATCACCCCAGCCCCCACGAAAGGATGGTTGAGGGTAACCTTGTGACCAGATGGTGGCTGATGACCCCCAGGGAAGAATGGAATGTGCTGGGCCCTTCTGGACTCTCAGCCCTTCTGAAGAGACACACAAGGGAGCAAAGAGCCTATTACTTCCAGTTAGTGTTGTCACAACCCTGAGTATCAGCTGAAGAGCTGACTCATTGGAAAAGACCCTGATGCTGGGAAAGATTGAGGGCAGGAGGAGAAGGGAGCAGCAGAGGATGAGATGGTTAGATAACATCACTGACTCAATGGATGTGAATTTCCAGGAGATGGTGGAGGACAGAGGAGCCTGGTAGTCCATGAGNGCTGAAGAGCTGACTCATTGGAAAAGACCCTGATGCTGGGAAAGATTGAGGGCAGGAGGAGAAGGGAGCAGCAGAGGATGAGATGGTTAGATAACATCACTGACTCAATGGATGTGAATTTCCAGGAGATGGTGGAGGACAGAGGAGCCTGGTAGTCCATGAGGTCACAAAGGGTCTGGCACAACTTAGCAAGCAAACAGCAAAGTCTTCACATCAAAAGATTATTGTTAATAAAAGCAAACCAGATATCTCAAGTTAGGGAATTTAGCGCTTTTCTATGTATGGGATGATGCAAGAGTCTGGGTTCACTGAAATCATTCCTTCTTATGCACCTCTGCCATCCTTGGTGTTTCCTGTGTTTTTTTTTCACATCGTGAGCTGCTCACCGTAGGGAGTGGCTGAGTCTGATGGCCGGTATCCTTCTTCTTCCTGAGTACCCTTGGGGCTCTCTAGCTCGCACTGGAGGGCTGCAACTGCTGATAACTGTGGCATCCTTGCTTACTGATGTGGCAGGAAGTACTTCATTTCTCATGCCCTCAGAACAGAGCATGAGGCATGTAGGGCATGCGGACAAGGGGGAGGTTTGTCTACAAGCCACTCGTATCTCACGCTGACTGCCCTGGCAATCTGTGATCATTGCTTTCCTCTGAAACAATGCTTTCCGTTCCTTCTCCTCTTCCTCCCTCCACTCCCCCAAAATCTGCCTGAAGCAATATATACTTGCAGCCCTTTTCAGACGTGTATTAGGATCACCACTGTAAAAGGAACCGTTTTTTTCCCTAAGCTTCAGTGGACGCTGATGTTTACCCACAACGAAGCCTTCCTCCGTCTTGCTGGCACAGCCCTGAGTTTGTTTTCGGTCCACTCCTGACTGCCCCGCCCCAGCACCTAACTCAGGCACATCCTGAAGGGCTAAGGCAGCCTCGGGGGCCATGATCACCCCAGCCCCCACCAAAGTGTGGTTGAGGTGATCATGACCCCCAGGGAAGAATGGAATGTGCTGGGCCCTTCTAGATGCTCAGCCCTTCTGAAGAGACACACAAGGGAGCAAAGAGCCTATTCCAGTTGGTGTCGTCACATCTTCATGTCCTGCCTGGAATGATGGTGGCCCTCTTGTGGCCGTGAGAACAGGCTGCTGTTGATGAGCTGGAAGGAAGGAAGGAAGGAGCTGCTTCTTGCCCTTGCCCTTGAGCCCTGGAAGTGATCAGTCCTCCCACCACTCTGCCCTTGAGCAGGTGGATGTTTATTTTATTTGCATTGGTTTTTCTGTTACTTGCAGCTGGAAAAAAAAAAACAAAACCACCCTAATTAATGTATTCAAATCATTTTTTAGTGTTGATCTATATTTAGCCCTTACAGAAGATTCTCTGCTGAGTTGCCCTAGGGGAGGGAGATGGATTTTAGCTCTTTTTATTGCTGTGTGTCCTGATGATTTGTGTGTCTACCCACCCGTCAGACAGTAAGCCTGGAGGGCGCGAGTGGATTTCATTGATCTTTTGTGATCCTTGTGCCAGGCCCGGCCCTTGGTGAATACTTGTTGAGAAGGTTCTCTTTCAGTGTAGGCATTATTTCATGGGAGGCATATTGCCAGGTCTGCTGGTTGTGGGTCCTTTGTTTGTTGCCATCTAAACGAATGGTAAGAGCCTTCTTTAATCATGCTATGTATGTTTTAGCAGTAAAACATGCTTCCATGCTTTAGCAGTAAATCTATCACACCATTCATATCCTGCCTACAGCTTATCTTTAATGACTTAACGTGGACGTGGCGTGTCTGGAGTCCACACGCAAGACTCTGACACCCTCGTCTGGGCTGTTTTTCCGTTGACCTGGGTGGCATGGCCGATGACCTGGGGGATCCATATTCCCTTCCAGCCCCTCTTGCTGACTCTGCTGTGGGGCTGGCATTTAGCACAAGCGAGTCACTTACAGGCTGAGGGCCACGTGCCTTTCAACTTAGATTTCCTGCCTCTCCTGCTGGCCTCCCAGCCTCCTCCCTCTCATCAGCAAGAGCGTGACCTTGAGAACGGGCAGTATGATGGACTCACTTTGGGATGCCCTTTGTGCTGGAGGCTCTCCTGGTGAGGTCCAAGGGCTCTTGCTCAGCTCTGGTTCAGAGCCTGGGGCTGAGCTTTTGCCACGACGAGCTCTGCACGCCTGCTTTGCTGCATGCCCGACTGCACTTCACCTTCCCCCGCAACAGCTGGAGAACCTGAAGACAAGGAATGGGGCTGCGCGTCTGCCCGTTCTTCCTCCTTCCCCTCCTCCTCCCGCCTGCCATGTGGAGGATGGATGTCCGCGCCTTTGCTTCATAGGCGTGCTGCTGGGCTCCGGTGAGGTGATGAGATGTGGACAGCGGCTGTCAGGAGCCAGGCTGGCATCTCCAAGATGGCCTGTGGCCGCGTCGCTGCAGAGCAAGGCTCAGACAGAGTGTCTGCCACCAGGAGCCTGGAGACAGCTTTGATGTGGGTGGCGTGGGAACCAGCCTGTGGACTGCAGCACAGGGTTAAACCGGGAATTGGGAGGGGGGTTGAGGGGGTCGGCCCCAGGGTTTTCCCATCCCCAGGTCAAGGCTGAGGCATGTCTTGGAGTTTCCCACTGTATCTGCATTGTATCTTCCCCAGGTCCCCCCGTGGAATGTGTGTGTCTAGACAGCTATGGAATAAAATGCTCAATTACCAAGTAGGAATTTGGCCAGCGGAGGTATCGCTGCACCGAGCAGACAGGCCCAAGATGAGGAGAGTGGCTGAGAACGAGCCCCTGTTGTATCTAAAACAGGCTGGAGAGCCTGGCGCTCGCAGGGCCAGCTAGCACCTGCGGAGAGCAGAAGCCAAATGGCTCACGAGAGGCATTTTGACCTCCTTAAGGGCTGTAAATCTGGCCTGGCCCACATCTCCAGCCCCTGTCACTCCCTTGCAAAGATTTCTGCCTACAATTAGAATTCAGATTAACACCAACAAGGAGGGAAGCTCTAAGAGGTGGGAAGCCTGTTCTCTCATTTAGCCAGGCTGTTTGCAAGCTGTGAGGAGTCAATTCGGCTCTGAGCCTCAGTTTCCACATCTGTAAAATGGGGGAAAATATGCACTAACTGCCAAGGTGGTTGTGAAAAAGGGCTTTGTCACCTGAGGGGTAAAAGATCATTCCTTCCACATTAGTCCAAGCTTCATAGTCTAAGAACCCCCTTGCTTATTTCTGTCTTATGATTGTCCCTTAGAATCTAGGAGATGCTTCTGTGAATAAAAATTAAACAAGGTGACACCCGGTGCTGCCATTGGTGCAGGTTTGGCCCATGACTGCTTGTGAGCTGAATTTCTCCCCTTGTGTTGAAGTGAGGAGTAGCCCCTGGGGAGACTCTGGGCTTATACCGCTGGTGCCCACCGGTCCCAGCCTGTATGGTCACTCCAGTGAGTGACTTTACTGCACTGGAGCCCAGCTGGTACATGGGGTCTTCTGGGCTCCGTTCCTGGCTGCAGGCCTGCTCCTCTGCAGGGAGCGCAGCTGACCTGAGCCGTACGTGGGCCTCCGATTCTCTCCTTCCCCCGGGGGCTCTCTCATCCAGCCATACGGCTTCTGCTTCCCACAGCGTTGCCTGCTTTCCTCGGTCCCTGGGTCTGAGCTCAGACTTGGAGACAGGAGTTCCAGGGAGCGCTGACTTCAGGCCCCTCTTCCTTCGAAACCCATTGTGATGTGGCCCCCTGGGTCTAGGGGTGGAGGTAAAGGGACAGGGTTGGAAGATGCTGCTGCTGCTAAGTCACTTCAGTCGTGCCCGACTCTGTGTGACCCCATAGACAGCAGCCTACCAAGCTCCCCCATCCCTGGGACTCCAGGCAAGAATACTGGAGTGGGTTGCCATTTCCTTCTCCAGTGCATGAAAGAGAAAAGTGAAAGTGAAGTTGCTCAGTCTGTCCGACTGTTAGTGACCCCATGGACTGCAGCCCACCAGGCTCCTCTGTCCATTGGATTTTCCAGGCAAGAGTACTGGGGTCGGGTGCCATTGCCTTCCCTGGGTTGGAAGATGAGCAGATGCTAATTAAGACTCCACAGTGAGTCCTCCCATGTAACTTTCTGATGTGGTTTCCGGCTTGCTGCTGCACTGATGTGGTCTGGGCCCATCTTCTGGGTTTGAACTTGACCTCTCACCTTGAAATTGGTGAAAAGCAGCTGGAGAACCCAGCCCAGGAGCCACGGCCGCCCTGTCCAGCCCTCCAGCCCGGCTTTGAAGGCTGTCCCTGGGCCCCGAGGGAGTGGCAGTGTCGCCCGGCAGGCCTCCCCCAGGGCGGCCGAGTGCTCATCACCGGCTCTGACTCCTGTGCGCTCACCCCCTGCGGCTCTTGGATGAAGTCATCCCTGGCAGAGGCAGCTGGCACGGGCCCAGGGTAAACAGGCCCTGCTGAGCTCATTGGCACACTTCTAGACGAGCTCGGGAGTGGGGACTTGCAGGCCTGCCCCACTCCAGAGCAGGGCCACGCACTTCAGCCTTGGGGGCCGCAAGGGCACAGTGTTGCTGTCAGGGCAGACCTGTGCCCCCAGCCTCCTCCTGGGTGGGGGGTGGGGACGGTGAGGCCTGGGAGACATGGCCTACTCTATGGGAGTTTACTTGGTGGGGTTTCCCCCACTGAGTCTGTGCAGACTCTGACGTTAATCACAGTAACACAGCTGATGCTTACATGCCCCATTTCCATGATGTTTCACTGGTACCATTCACAGAGCTGTTCAGATCCCAAGTCACTGAATTCTCACATCAAACTGACGAGATCAGTGACCTGCATCATTCCCATTTTCCAGGTCAGAACGCTGAGGACCAGAATGGTTGTAAGGTCCGGCCACAGTCTAATCAGGCCGCTTGGTCTGAGCCCTGGACTGTGGCGCTCTTCTAGGCCTCTTAGTATCTGTGATCTGAGGGGCATCATTTTTCACGTGTCTGTGTGTATGTTAGTCGCCCAGTCATGTCTCTTTGCGACTCCATGAACTGCAGCCTTCTAGGCTCCTCTGTCCGTGGGATTCTCCAGGCAAGAATACCGGAGTGAGTTGCCATTCCCTTCTCCAGGGGATCTTCCCAACCCAGGGATTGAACCCAGGTACTCCACACTGCAGGCAGATTCTTTACCATCTGAACCACGCAAGGGAAACCCTTGAGTTTTCTGATCTAACATGTTCCTGACCAGCATCTTCCTTATTTGGGGTCAGAGGGGGTCTTTGTGGCTCAGTATCTTTGTAGTGGATGAGAGTCGGGGTTCAGTGTTGTAGTTTTAAGCCCCTGGCCTATCTCAAGTTACCCAGTTGCTTGGAACCTCAGTTTCTTCTTCAATTAAATGGGCCCAGTGACCTCCCCATCTTATTAGCTGCTTTCTGCTCTGTCCTTGGCAGAGGCGATGCTGAAATAACCGCTGGTTTCCACCCACCGCGCCCTCCCAGCCTCCTCTCCTCTTTCCTTTGTATTCGAGGCGGACAAACAGGAGGACTCTTACATTGCAAGTAGTATGAGGCTTGGGCCAGGTCTTTGCTTTCTGGGCTGGTCCCCGTTGCTCGGAGCAGCTGCTCATTTTGACTCAGGAAGCAAATGCGAGAGGGACTCTGAGGTTTGCCTGGCTCTAGGGAGGAAGGGAGGGAGGAGAGCTTAGAGCTCTCCAGGACGGAAGGCCCTCACTCCTCAGCCCTTGTGACTCGAGCTGGCTTTGTTTTGTCCCATTTTGGTTTGAAGAGTAGTTTGGGGCTCCCGACTCTACTGGCCTTCACATTGGGGATCAAGCAGGCTTTGTTGGATTAATCAGCCCGCCTAGGGGTGGAGGGAGCGGAGATGGTGGAGGAAGACTTTGCCAGGAGAGGAGCAAGCCCGCCTCTTGGGTCCTGGTGTCCAGTGGCCCTGGATGCCTCGCTGTCCCCGACCCCACCTCTGCCCGTCACCAGGATTAGCACAGAGACTGAGTCAGGGGCAGCTCCAAGCCCTCAGAGCTCTTGATTCTTCAAGACCTAGGAGGGACGTGCCTACAATAAGAGGGGCCGATCCACTCTTCCCCTCCCCCGGGGCTGTGGGCTCAAGATCCTTCCTTGGGACTTCACTCTTTACCATGCCTGTGGTCAGGCTTGCCCCAATCCTATACTCGTCCCCCTCTGTCTCTTGGCCTCAAGGTTTAGGAGCAAATCTGTGCTGACTGGTTCAAGATGTGTTGAGACCCTGAGCTGGCTGGCTACCAGTATCCATCCCACGTCTTTCCTGGCATGCGGCGGCAGTGTGCACTTGACCTGCCCTGATTATCTTGGGTGGGAGGACGTTAGTCCTCAGCTGGGAAGGGAGGTCACGCCTGACCTCGGTTTCCTGCAAGGCCTGGTGAATACGAGCAGCCCCCAGTGCCTGGTATTCTGTGACATCCGTGTGTTTACCCGTTTTGCTCACTTAACGCAACACAGCAACGCCAACCTTGTGTTTCCAGGGAAAGCTGCCCGTGCTACTGCTTGGCCGCTCCTCAGAGCTGCGGCCGGGAGAGTTCGTGGTCGCCATCGGAAGCCCGTTTTCCCTCCAAAACACGGTCACCACGGGGATCGTCAGCACCACCCAGCGCGGTGGCAAAGAACTGGGGCTCCGGAACTCGGACATGGACTACATCCAGACAGACGCCATTATCAACGTGAGCCCGTCTGCCACAGGGTCGGGCTGCAGCTGGGAAGCTGGGCTGGGCTCAGGAACCGGGGTGGAGTCAGGATCCTCATGGTGCTTCCAATGGGGTCCTTTTGAATCCCTAAAGCAGACAAGGCAGGAAGGCTGGTCCTCAGCCTGTTGGGAGTCTCCAGGGACTCCTGTGACGGGCACTTGAAATTTGCCCAAGTCTGCAGCCTGGAGAAATTCTCCATCCCCCCGCTGCCCTGCCCCAGGGTCACCCCACCCCTGGGTCGAGCTGCCTGTGCAACCTTGTGGAAGGAGGGATGCTCAGCTTCGCACAGGCTCTGCAGCCCCCAGAGGTGTTTCCGCTGTCTTTGGGGGGACACAGTCTGAGCACCAGGCCAACCCATTCAATGTCCAGTGAGGTCAGGGATTGTCCCACATAATCTCATCAGTGAAATCTTAATTTTAAGTCACATTTTTCCACTTCAGCTGTTTCCCTTTAGGACTGATGTTTCTCAAAAAGCATTTCCCCCTCCATCTGTCTAATAAATAAGAAACACAGCGTGTTTTGTGCACTCGCTGCCTCTAGTAGGCTTTATTCCCAAACCTTCTTGTGATCTGCATGAAGTAATGGAAATAGAGCAAACCGTGTGGATTTTCAGGCCCAGCAGCAAAGTAGGGGTCACATAGACGTGGAGGGAGATGGCGCAGATTTGAAAGACCATGACATTGAGCAAGTGGGTAGCCAACTTGAGAGAGGGAAGATGTGTTAGGTGTTTTGGGAATTTGTTGTTGGCCTCTGGGCTTTGGAGAAAAAAAAATATACATATATATCAATATATAAATACCTCATTTATGGTACTTAACACTCTCTGAAAACTGTTAAGGTCGTTTGTTTTGCCAGCAAAATATTAGGTAGACGGGAAGAAATGTCAGGAAAGAATTTGCACTCAGGGGCCTGCCAGGCAGGGAGGTAGATTGGACCATGTAATGATATAAACTCATAACCTTTTAATTTTTGCTTATTTTCAGTATGGAAACTCCGGAGGCCCATTAGTAAACCTGGTAAGGCTTTCAAAAAATCTATCTACGTGTCTTTTTTTTCCCCCCCTTTTGATTTCTTTTCAGATATGAACTTGCCAAAGCATATTATCTAATCCTTTCAAATTGAAATCTGTGACCGTACTGTACCTTGCAAATGTTTCTTCTTATCTTTTCTGAAAAGAGTAAGGCATGCTGGTGTTTGGACTGGAAATGCTATGCCAGCGGACATGCTTGTGTCTCCACGTTACAAGTAAAGGCATTGGAATTCAGGTTTGATCCAGGACCAGTTAAAGGAGCCAGTCTTTATTTTGAAGGTGTCAGCAGTTCTGGCTTGCCCCTCAGCTGCCTGAGGAGCTGACTTGGCTCACAGGCTTTGTTTTGGCCAGGAGCCTCCCTTAAGACCTGGCTTGGAATGAGGAGTTACCCCACTCACAAAGATGTCACCTAAGTTTGTATTTTATTTAAACATGAAAAGGGAAGCCTTTGAATCAGATTGTCAGAGCCAGGATGCAGCTCAGGGTCCCCTATCCCAGCCCTCATTTACAGGTGATGAAATCTAAGCCATCTTGTTTAGCAAAGCCCAGGAGGGCAGTGCCTCCTGGATGGTCCCTCAGAGTCGGGGACTGAATTCTCAGTGCTACTGGAAGTGTGTAAGGAGCGACTTACCCACTCCTGGCAGTTTTCCCCTCTAAGCCTGAGTTGGACAACCTTTAAGAATAGTGTTCAAAATAATGGTTGGATGGCACGAGGCGAGCCCATTCTTCCAGGATGGTTTCCTATGGTGTGGCGGTCGCTAAACTGTGAATTTATCTTGAATGGAAGCACATACACTGGCTTCCTCCATGGTTTAAAGCTGGTTTGCAACAAGCAGAGGAAATGAGATTTGATTGTGAGATTCCGCCTCTCCCAGATCCCCGAGGCTGCTTGGAGATGAGGGTTTGTTTTCTTGGGGATGAAGTCTGTCCGCCCTGAGTGCTAGATGGTTCCTCCCTGATGTCAGCAGAGGAATCTTAAGATTCCTGGAAACGGGAGAAGCAGGAAGGTGTGGAGAGCTACTTAAAGGTCTCTGAGGTTTTTTGTTTTGTTTTGTTTTGTTTTTAACTTTTATTTTATCTTGGAGTACAGCTGATTAACAATGCTGTGATAGTTTCAGGTGGACAGCAGAGGGACTCAGCCAAACATACACATGTTATCTATTCTCCCCCAAAGTCCCCTCCTGTCCCAGCTGCCACAGAACACTGAGCAGAGTTCCCTGTGCTATATATTAGTAGGACTCTGGGGCTTTTGGACATGTATTCCCTGCCCAAGGAGCAACTGTAGATTTTGAAACGTTCTGATGCTGTGCTTTCACTGTGTTGATCACTCAGTCCTGAGTCCAGTGGGTACTGATGCTTCCATTGCTCAGCTTAGCTTAATGCTGCGTGTGAGTCAGGCTTCTCACTCTGCGATGCAGAAGCCCCATCCGTCCGTCTCCTCTTACCCCAATCATGTCTCTGAAGAAGCTCCAAGACTCCTTCCGTGCAGATTCTCCACTCTCTCTTGGTGGGTATCTTCAGGTGAATCTTCGTGGATTCAGCAAGCTATTTGCCTTTTGCTTTTCAGGATGGTGAAGTGATTGGAATTAACACACTGAAAGTGACAGCTGGAATCTCCTTTGCAATTCCATCTGATAAGATTAAAAAGTTCCTAACGGAATCCCATGACCGACAAGCTAAAGGTAAAGCAAACACCCCTGGCAGCCCACCAGAGACTTTAGACCTGGGGCTTGGCTACCCCTCAGGAGCTGGAGGGCAGGGAAAATGACCCCCTGAAGTCAGCCGCACCTTTCCTATCAAGAAGGGAAAGGAATGCATGTCATTAGGTCATCGATGTTTGACTATTTTTTTGGGCCTATGATCATGCATATTTCATATGGTTCAATCTGTTATGTACCAGGCATGATCTTGGGTGATTTCTGTACATCATTTCACTGCATTATTCATTAACGTCATTTAATTCCTTTGCCTGATCAGGTGGGACTTAGTCCCATTTTACTGGTGAGAAAACTGAGATTCAAGGAGCTCATTCAGTCCACAAATGTTTAGTGACTCTTCTGCTCAGTGTTAGGCTGGGGGTTCGAAGCTCAACAGGGTCCCTGTCAGGTGTGCTGTTTACCTTCTACCTGGGGGAGAGAGGAGGCAGGTAGTGTCCCAATAAGGATTTGAACCACAAGCTGAGAGCATCCCTGTATGGCCCTGACTACATGACAAACTGGGGGGATGGAACCCCACTGTTCCTGGTGTCCCCGGCACAGCCACCACTGGGCTGACCTTCTGCTTCCTTCTGTGGTCCCACCAGGCAAAGCCATCACCAAGAAGAAGTATATCGGCATCCGAATGATGTCACTCACACCCAGGTCGGTAATGGGACGTCCGTGTCTGTCTGTGTCTTAAATTCACTTATTTCTTTAAGTTCAAATATTTGTTTGTTTGTTTACAATTCAAATATCTAATTTACGTGGCTGTGCCGGGTCTCAGTCTTGACATGTGGGATCTTTTAGTTGTGACACGTGAACTCTTAGTTACCAAACGTATGGGATCTAGTTCCCTGAGCAGGGATTGAACCCCGGGCCCCCTGCACTGAAAGCTCTGAGTCTTAGCCCCTGGACCACCAGGGATGTCCCTGTGTCTTAAATTGAAAACAGACTAACTTCAGAGGACTCTCACGGGCACTCCGAAAAGAGAAACCTTATTCTGCCCCGAGACAGCTCAGTGTCTGATTTAAGTACCGTTAGGAAAAAGTGGAGGGGCCGTTAACCTTGGCCTCACGTGGCCTTCCCTGGTGGCTGAGATGGTAAAGCGTCTGCCTGCAATGTGCAAGACCCGGGTTCCGTCCCTGGGTCGGGAAGATCCCCTGCAGGAGGAAATGGCAACCCACTCCAGTACTCTTGCCTGGAAAATTTCCAAGGACTGAGGAGCCTGGTAGGCTACAGTCCATGAGGTCGCAAAGAGTCGGACATGACTGAACAACTTCACTTTCTTTCATGTTGTTTTATCCTTCACGTTTGTTTCTGGGGTTCTGAGCAGATCTTTCCTTCTGAAAGATTCTGCTTTTCTTTGAAAGAAAGAAAAGAAAGTGAACTGAACTCCAGCATTCTCCCGCATTGCAGGCAGACGCTTTACCATCTGAGCCACCAGGGAAGCCCCGCGTTTCTTTGAAGGCAGGCCTGAGCCCGGGTGTTGGTCATCGCCCCCACTCCCGCCGCCCCCCACCTCCATGCCTTCCTCTCCCCACCTGATCTGTTGAAACCCACATTCCAGGAGTGCCCTAAGCCCCTCCCTCAGGGCCCCAGAGTGCCCTGCCTTTCCTTAGCTCTGCCGCCTGTGGGCTGGGGCTCCTGGAATGCCAGGCAGGCCAGCATGACTGATGGGCTTGTTTTCCCCGAGCTGGTGAAAGTTGTGGTATGTGGCTGCCAGACGCATGACATACTGGTGTTTGAACCTTGATGAAAAAACCTGGTGTGATTGTAGGCGTCTTGGTACCTAAGAGCTGGGTTGAAACTCTTGGAAGTTAAGTCGGCAAAGAGCAGAACCTGTTGATATAAATACTAATATCTTAATTACTGTAATTAACTGGCTATTAATTAATACGAACACATGACTGTTAGTTTAGACACGTGTGATAAATGGTGGTGCCTTTCTCAGTTGGCTTGCCAAGACTGAAATGTCTTGGAACTCTGAGAAATGGAAGCCTGGGGGATGTAGGGAAGGGAAGGAATGTGGGCCCGGGGGTCCAGCTTCCTGGGTTTCTGTCCCAGCTCTACTATTTCCTGGCTTGTGACCTTGGGATGGCTTGAGCCCTGAGTGCCTCAATTTCCTCCTCTCTGGGATCAGGATAACTGGGCAGGCTTGTTAGTGTGTGGTGAGCACTGAGCGATTTTTAATACATGTCAAAGCTGGGGGGAATGGGTGATGGCAGTTGTCACTAGCCACAGGGAGCCTACCCATGCTTTTTCGTGTGCTTGCTCAGTGCCGGGCACGGGACCAGGTGCTAGATCTAGATAAGATCATGTGGTCGTCATGACAACCTGATGGCACTGTGCCTGTTTAACAGGTGAGAAAAGCCAGGCACAGAGAGGTTAAGCAACTGCCCGAGATCACACAGTCAGGAAGGGGCAGAGCTGGGGTTCCAAAGTCACACTGTCCTGACTTCTTAAGTGGTTGTTGTGTGTGTGTCCAACTCTTTGTGACCCCATGAACTGCAACACGCCAGGCTCTTCAGTGGTAGCTACTCTCAATTAATTAATAAAAATGAAAATGCTAAAACGTTTCTTTTGGTGTCATCCGGTAAATCTTTGACTCTAGGAAATAAGCAATTTGCAGCAGAATCAAAATCCCTGGACTGCAGGGATTTTGGACCACTTCCCTGGACCACTTCCACTTTGGACCACTGGACCGCTTCCCTGGTGGTCCAGCAGCTAAGACTCTGCACTCCCAGTGTAAGGGGCCCAGGTTCGATCCCTGATCAGGGAACTGGATCCCATATGATGCAACTAAATATCCTGCATGCCACAACAAAGATCTGGCTCAGCCAAATAAAGAAAGAAAGAAACATTAAAAAATAATAATAAAAGGAAACTTTAATAGTTAAAAAAAAACCCTAATTTTTTTACACTGGAATTTGACATTAGAATCAGGCATGGAGGAGAAGCCCTGTGGGAGCCCCGTTGTTCTTAATGGTTAATCGAGGTGTCCTTTCTCCCAAGCAGCAAAGCCAAAGAGTTGAAGGATCGCCACAGAGACTTCCCTGATGTGCTGTCAGGAGCATATATCATTGAAGTAATTCCTGATACCCCTGCAGAAGCGTGAGTTAGAATTCTTCTCCATTTTCCTGATAACCCTGTGTTTCCTGGAGGTAGCGGGCAGGGGACAGTTCTTTCTGTCTCACCTCAGGTGACCGTGAGGACCCTTGACAGAATGGTCCAACATCTGTGTCCATCCTGCCGGTCAGGGCTTCTGACCTGGCTCAGCTCAGGGCTCGTCGCAAAAGGGTGCTTCCTGGCTAGACGTCCTCTTCAGGAGGGAATCAGATGGACTTGTTAGGAGTCTCCGGGACAGACCTGGCTGGGGAAAGACAGTTGAAGGAGCTCAGGATCACTGCCTGAGGTCTCAGACTCAGGCAGTGACCCTGGCCTAGGCTGCTAGAGGCATCTCTTCCTGAGGCCTTCTCTAATTATGCCTGTTACCTACCAGTCAGGCCTTACTTATCCACACCTCTAGAAAAAAAGCACAGGGAACACCAAAGTAACATGGAAAGAAGTTGCTCAACCCACAGTCAGGTTTATTACCTGTGGAAGTGTTAGTCGCTCGATTGAGTCAGACTCTTTGCAGCCCCCTAGACTATGTGGACATAATATCCATGGAGACGTGCTAGACCAGGGAGTGGCCAGCAGACTGTTCCCAGGAGCCAGATCTGGTCTGCTGTCTGCTTCGGGGTTAAGATTAGATTTGCATTTTCATTTTATTTTTATTTTTTGTTTTAAAATTCATTTATTTTTTATTGAAGGATAATTGCTTTACAGAAAGATTTTGCATTTTTAAATGGTTGAAATGATTTAATTAAGAATAGTTATTTTAGGACACTTAAAAATGATAGAAAATTCAAATTTTAGTGTTAAGTAAATGAAATCTTACTGGGCACGGCCATGCCCAGCAGATTATATATTGTTTGTGGTGGCTTTTGGACTCCCATGGCAGAGTTGGGTTGTTGTGATGGGGACCATCTGGCCTGCAAAGACTAAAATATTTCCTCTCTAGCCATTTACCAAAAAACTTTGCTGACCCCTGTCCTAGGCCACTAAGGTGCATAACAGCTTATTTGATGGTGTCACACAAGAGTTAAGGTTACAGCAGCAATAACGCAAAGCGGTGCCTCACAGTGGAACCATGCCTGTAGGCACTGTAGAGTTATAATACCCATGACGAGCACGCTGGCCACCACGGTCGCTGGTGTGTTCTCACTTCCTTTGGGGTCAGTCTATGAAAAGATCATACAGATCCTCGCACACATTTCTATAGTGGACATGATTGCTGATGTGGCCTAAAAACCTCAAAAGGCAGTAATGCAACCCATGGGTGGTTTAAGCCATTCCCACCCTGTTTGCTCTGGGCTCTTGGGTCCTAAACTGTGCCTCTGTAGAGGTAAAAGTTGTTCACCTTTCCTGGCGGCTATGCCAGGAGACATGGAAACATTGCAGTCACATTTCTCTTTGTGTTGCAGTGGGGGGCTCAAGGAAAACGATGTCATCATCAGCATCAATGGACAGTCGGTGGTCTCCGCCAACGACGTCAGTGACGTCATTAAGAAGGAAAGCACCCTGAATATGGTTGTCCGCCGGGGCAATGAAGACATTATGATTACCGTGATTCCCGAAGAAATTGACCCATAGGCAGAGGCATGAGCTGGACTCCATGTTTCCCTCAGAGAACTCTCCGGTGGATGATGCTCGGTGACTCGGGCTGGTGGCACCGGCTGCCCAAGACTTGACTGCCATGTTGCTTGTTCCGCAGAAACACTGACCAGCAGAACCCTTCTTGATAGTTCGCAGGTGAAAGCCAATGTAAAACGTTGTAGGCCCACAGGCAGACGCTCTCCCTTCTGTACCCTATGTATGCAGTGCGCTTTTTCTTGCCAGCTGGGACCGTCCCTGCTGGGACAGTCAGCATTTGTCTTCTCCTTTAACCGAGTCACCATCTTAGTCCAGCCAAGGCTGTTGCTGTGACGCATAGATAAGAGGAAGGTCCCATGGGAGCCAGGATGGTACCGGGCGTGTTTATGCTTCCTTCCGAGTCAGCACCCAGAGAAGGGAGATGCCGAGACAGCGGGAGGGTGAGCGCTGGCTTCCGGAATGGCCGCAGTTGCCTCTTTTAGGAATCTCTTCAGGACTGGGAGCACAGTGACCTGAGTTATTAAAATACTTGTTCATACTTTGTGTCCTGGCATCCTTCTTTCCCGGGAACGGCTGGTTACAGTCTCTTTGAATCGATTATCACGTCAACCGCCTGCTCTTTAAGCCATGTTGTCTGTGAGGGTTGTGCTCGAGGTCTCACCAGTTATTTCAGAGTCAGCCTGGGGGTTCACGAGTGCTGGGAACACTGTGCCCCGTCACCCCGGATTCCTGAAAGAGGCTTGAAGTCAGTTGCCCTTGCATCTGGGGCTTTTCAAACTAAAAAGGGGCTGTCAAACCCACATATCATGCAATCAGTCAGCAAAGAGCCCCTGGGCCTCTGGTCTGTGCCAGGGAAGGCAGAGGCCGAGGGAGAGGGGTGAGTACAGAGCAGAACCCCAGAGCTTCCGCTGAGAGACCAGGTCTCTTTCTGAAAGGGAGATGGTTCAGGAGACCAGGATGTGACCTGAGAGCAGTCCTGAGTCTTTAGAAAGCACAGGCTGAAGCTGATTCTAGCTGTCATGGGCTCTGAAATAGAACCTTAAATCTTGGGGGGGTTTGGAGCAGGGCTCCCCTGACACGTCCTAGAACAGACACAGCCTCAAACAGCTGTGGACCCCTTTATCTCCAAGAAAGCTTCCAGGAGTTTGGGAAGCTGGACCCAGGAAAACTTGAGCTTGGGAATTTGCACAGACCCGAGTGTCTGCACACATCACAGAGGGGGCTGTTTACAACCGGAGCAGAGGGTGAAGGCTTTNGGAGAGATGGTGAAATTGAAAAAGGATGAAGGAGGTGTCAGGGGGAAAAAAAGGGAGAGGGGAGGCAGGAGAAGGGAAAAGAGAGAAACGGAGAATAAAATAAATAAAGGAGAGGGGAGACAGTTGCGGGGGGAACAAGCTGTCTCCTGCCCACACAGTGGAAAAGAAATTTTTGACAAGCAGAAAGAGAATTCGCACACATGCCCCCAAGAGGGGTCAGAAGGAGATAAGAAGACTGGAGCTGTAACCAAACAGAGGAACAAACAGTCGGCTGGGCAGCACCACGAGGCGGGAGGGTGCGGAGAGAGATGCCAGAGGGAGCGGGAGCGCGCACACAGGCAGGCGGGGCCGGGGGCTGGATGGCGGGCGGGGCTCGGTGTAGTAAAAGGGCCTGGAGACGGGAAATTTCGGTCGGGGTTTCTGCAGAAAAGTTCAGTGACCTCAAACTTCGCAATCTATTTCCACTCAAGTGGAACAGTGGAATACCGTCCCGGTTTCTGAACACCATCGGCACCCCCCAAGTGGACCTCCACCTGCCAGTGGACCTCACCCTGGCTCCAGGGTCCTGGCTGGTTGCCTTGTTGCGCTGGGAACAGCGGTGGAAGAGCGTGATTACCTACGAAGGGGAGCAGAAGTGAATGGGGGCTTTAAGTATCAAGTTAAGAGAGAGGAGGAAGTGGGGAGCGACCAGTGCTTGAGCCTGATGCTGTCCAAGGAAGAGACCCCAGCCCAAGTGGGGAACATCTCTGCTGCCTCTGGAGGGATACAGAGGCTCCCTGGGGGTGGCCAGGGGCCAAACGAGTGCTGGAAGGAAGATGTTTCTCAGGTGTGTCTGGTTGTTGTTACTCAGTTGCTCAGTCCTGTCTGACTCTTTGCGATCCATGGACTGCAGCACACCAGGCTTTCCCTGTCCTTCACCATCTNTGCCCTAAGCCCCTCCCTCAGGGCCCCAGAGTGCCCTGCCTTTCCTTAGCTCTGCCGCCTGTGGGCTGGGGCTCCTGGAATGCCAGGCAGGCCAGCATGACTGATGGGCTTGTTTTCCCCGAGCTGGTGAAAGTTGTGGTATGTGGCTGCCAGACGCATGACATACTGGTGTTTGAACCTTGATGAAAAAACCTGGTGTGATTGTAGGCGTCTTGGTACCTAAGAGCTGGGTTGAAACTCTTGGAAGTTAAGTCGGCAAAGAGCAGAACCTGTTGATATAAATACTAATATCTTAATTACTGTAATTAACTGGCTATTAATTAATACGAACACATGACTGTTAGTTTAGACACGTGTGATAAATGGTGGTGCCTTTCTCAGTTGGCTTGCCAAGACTGAAATGTCTTGGAACTCTGAGAAATGGAAGCCTGGGGGATGTAGGGAAGGGAAGGAATGTGGGCCCGGGGGTCCAGCTTCCTGGGTTTCTGTCCCAGCTCTACTATTTCCTGGCTTGTGACCTTGGGATGGCTTGAGCCCTGAGTGCCTCAATTTCCTCCTCTCTGGGATCAGGATAACTGGGCAGGCTTGTTAGTGTGTGGTGAGCACTGAGCGATTTTTAATACATGTCAAAGCTGGGGGGAATGGGTGATGGCAGTTGTCACTAGCCACAGGGAGCCTACCCATGCTTTTTCGTGTGCTTGCTCAGTGCCGGGCACGGGACCAGGTGCTAGATCTAGATAAGATCATGTGGTCGTCATGACAACCTGATGGCACTGTGCCTGTTTAACAGGTGAGAAAAGCCAGGCACAGAGAGGTTAAGCAACTGCCCGAGATCACACAGTCAGGAAGGGGCAGAGCTGGGGTTCCAAAGTCACACTGTCCTGACTTCTTAAGTGGTTGTTGTGTGTGTGTCCAACTCTTTGTGACCCCATGAACTGCAACACGCCAGGCTCTTCAGTGGTAGCTACTCTCAATTAATTAATAAAAATGAAAATGCTAAAACGTTTCTTTTGGTGTCATCCGGTAAATCTTTGACTCTAGGAAATAAGCAATTTGCAGCAGAATCAAAATCCCTGGACTGCAGGGATTTTGGACCACTTCCCTGGACCACTTCCACTTTGGACCACTGGACCGCTTCCCTGGTGGTCCAGCAGCTAAGACTCTGCACTCCCAGTGTAAGGGGCCCAGGTTCGATCCCTGATCAGGGAACTGGATCCCATATGATGCAACTAAATATCCTGCATGCCACAACAAAGATCTGGCTCAGCCAAATAAAGAAAGAAAGAAACATTAAAAAATAATAATAAAAGGAAACTTTAATAGTTAAAAAAAAACCCTAATTTTTTTACACTGGAATTTGACATTAGAATCAGGCATGGAGGAGAAGCCCTGTGGGAGCCCCGTTGTTCTTAATGGTTAATCGAGGTGTCCTTTCTCCCAAGCAGCAAAGCCAAAGAGTTGAAGGATCGCCACAGAGACTTCCCTGATGTGCTGTCAGGAGCATATATCATTGAAGTAATTCCTGATACCCCTGCAGAAGCGTGAGTTAGAATTCTTCTCCATTTTCCTGATAACCCTGTGTTTCCTGGAGGTAGCGGGCAGGGGACAGTTCTTTCTGTCTCACCTCAGGTGACCGTGAGGACCCTTGACAGAATGGTCCAACATCTGTGTCCATCCTGCCGGTCAGGGCTTCTGACCTGGCTCAGCTCAGGGCTCGTCGCAAAAGGGTGCTTCCTGGCTAGACGTCCTCTTCAGGAGGGAATCAGATGGACTTGTTAGGAGTCTCCAGGACAGACCTGGCTGGGGAAAGACAGTTGAAGGAGCTCAGGATCACTGCCTGAGGTCTCAGACTCAGGCAGTGACCCTGGCCTAGGCTGCTAGAGGCATCTCTTCCTGAGGCCTTCTCTAATTATGCCTGTTACCTACCAGTCAGGCCTTACTTATCCACACCTCTAGAANGGACAGACCTGGCTGGGGAAAGACAGTTGAAGGAGCTCAGGATCACTGCCTGAGGTCTCAGACTCAGGCAGTGACCCTGGCCTAGGCTGCTAGAGGCATCTCTTCCTGAGGCCTTCTCTAATTATGCCTGTTACCTACCAGTCAGGCCTTACTTATCCACACCTCTAGAAAAAAAGCACAGGGAACACCAAAGTAACATGGAAAGAAGTTGCTCAACCCACAATCAGGTTTATTACCTGTGGAAGTGTTAGTCGCTCGATTGAGTCAGACTCTTTGCAGCCCCCTAGACTATGTGGACATAATATCCATGGAGACGTGCTAGACCAGGGAGTGGCCAGCAGACTGTTCCCAGGAGCCAGATCTGGTCTGCTGTCTGCTTCGGGGTTAAGATTAGATTTGCATTTTCATTTTATTTTTATTTTTTGTTTTAAAATTCATTTATTTTTTATTGAAGGATAATTGCTTTACAGAAAGATTTTGCATTTTTAAATGGTTGAAATGATTTAATTAAGAATAGTTATTTTAGGACACTTAAAAATGATAGAAAATTCAAATTTTAGTGTTAAGTAAATGAAATCTTACTGGGCACGGCCATGCCCAGCAGATTATATATTGTTTGTGGTGGCTTTTGGACTCCCATGGCAGAGTTGGGTTGTTGTGATGGGGACCATCTGGCCTGCAAAGACTAAAATATTTCCTCTCTAGCCATTTACCAAAAAACTTTGCTGACCCCTGTCCTAGGCCACTAAGGTGCATAACAGCTTATTTGATGGTGTCACACAAGAGTTAAGGTTACAGCAGCAATAACGCAAAGCGGTGCCTCACAGTGGAACCATGCCTGTAGGCACTGTAGAGTTATAATACCCATGACGAGCACGCTGGCCACCATGGTCGCTGGTGTGTTCTCACTTCCTTTGGGGTCAGTCTATGAAAAGATCATACAGATCCTCGCACACATTTCTATAGTGGACATGATTGCTGATGTGGCCTAAAAACCTCAAAAGGCAGTAATGCAACCCATGGGTGGTTTAAGCCATTCCCACCCTGTTTGCTCTGGGCTCTTGGGTCCTAAACTGTGCCTCTGTAGAGGTAAAAGTTGTTCACCTTTCCTGGCGGCTATGCCAGGAGACATGGAAACATTGCAGTCACATTTCTCTTTGTGTTGCAGTGGGGGGCTCAAGGAAAACGATGTCATCATCAGCATCAATGGACAGTCGGTGGTCTCCGCCAACGACGTCAGTGACGTCATTAAGAAGGAAAGCACCCTGAATATGGTTGTCCGCCGGGGCAATGAAGACATTATGATTACCGTGATTCCCGAAGAAATTGACCCATAGGCAGAGGCATGAGCTGGACTCCATGTTTCCCTCAGAGAACTCTCCGGTGGATGATGCTCGGTGACTCGGGCTGGTGGCACCGGCTGCCCAAGACTTGACTGCCATGTTGCTTGTTCCGCAGAAACACTGACCAGCAGAACCCTTCTTGATAGTTCGCAGGTGAAAGCCAATGTAAAACGTTGTAGGCCCACAGGCAGACGCTCTCCCTTCTGTACCCTATGTATGCAGTGCGCTTTTTCTTGCCAGCTGGGACCGTCCCTGCTGGGACAGTCAGCATTTGTCTTCTCCTTTAACCGAGTCACCATCTTAGTCCAGCCAAGGCTGTTGCTGTGACGCATAGATAAGAGGAAGGTCCCATGGGAGCCAGGATGGTACCGGGCGTGTTTATGCTTCCTTCCGAGTCAGCACCCAGAGAAGGGAGATGCCGAGACAGCGGGAGGGTGAGCGCTGGCTTCCGGAATGGCCGCAGTTGCCTCTTTTAGGAATCTCTTCAGGACTGGGAGCACAGTGACCTGAGTTATTAAAATACTTGTTCATACTTTGTGTCCTGGCGTCCTTCTTTCCCGGGAACGGCTGGTTACAGTCTCTTTGAATCGATTATCACGTCAACCGCCTGCTCTTTAAGCCATGTTGTCTGTGAGGGTTGTGCTCGAGGTCTCACCAGTTATTTCAGAGTCAGCCTGGGGGTTCACGAGTGCTGGGAACACTGTGCCCCGTCACCCCGGATTCCTGAAAGAGGCTTGAAGTCAGTTGCCCTTGCATCTGGGGCTTTTCAAACTAAAAAGGGGCTGTCAAACCCACATATCATGCAATCAGTCAGCAAAGAGCCCCTGGGCCTCTGGTCTGTGGCAGGGAAGGCAGAGGCCGAGGGAGAGGGGTGAGTACAGAGCAGAACCCCAGAGCTTCCGCTGAGAGACCAGGTCTCTTTCTGAAAGGGAGATGGTTCAGGAGACCAGGATGTGACCTGAGAGCAGTCCTGAGTCTTTAGAAAGCACAGGCTGAAGCTGATTCTAGCTGTCATGGGCTCTGAAATAGAACCTTAAATCTTGGGGGGGTTTGGAGCAGGGCTCCCCTGACACGTCCTAGAACAGACACAGCCTCAAACAGCTGTGGACCCCTTTATCTCCAAGAAAGCTTCCAGGAGTTTGGGAAGCTGGACCCAGGAAAACTTGAGCTTGGGAATTTGCACAGACCCGAGTGTCTGCACACATCACAGAGGGGGCTGTTTACAACCGGAGCAGAGGGTGAAGGCTTTCTAAGGGTCAGTCATCAGGAGTGGTACTTGGACAGGATGGAGGTTCAGTTCTGTAGATTGAGAGCTTTAACCTTCCCTTGACCACTAGACCTCAACGATGCATTCGTAACTGGAGAGGCTACGGCAGGTCCAAGGCCCGAGTGAACTGGAGGTGTAGCAGGAGCAAGCCCTCATCGGGACGGTGCTTGGCAGCCGGGCTGCTGGGGTCCTGTGGGGCACGGAGCGTCCCTCCGCTCCCTGCTCAGATGACCTCGTAGAGTCAGGGAGGAGCCAGCAAAGGCTCTCCTTGCTGGCGTGGGTGTTGCGTTCCCTCCCTCCTCATTAAAGGTGGTGACTCAGAGAATGGCCTTCAGCTCCAGGGCTCAGACTCAGATGTTATGCCTCTTGATCTGCTCCTCTGGTGGTCCCCGGGGCCAAGGGTCTGGCCCAGGTGGGGAGGATATGCAGGGTGGCATGTGGGTGGCATGTGGCCAGAGGCGGCCCAGCCACAGCCCATCTGTCTTTGGCCTGTCATCCACTCAGGAGATCACAGATGGTTCCTCTGGAAGGAACTAGCCTGGCGGCCGGCGGGCCTGGATCCTCCATAAACACTCAGCAACATCTCCCGAAGGTCCACAAGGCTCTGGGTGGGGTCTGAGTTTTGTCTGCCTACGTGGAAACCTGCAAGGCTGCAGAAAGGACAGCGTGGCATGCTCTGGGCACATGCTGTGCTTGGTTACAAGTCTCCACTGGCCTCTGGGACCCTCTGTCCTCTGGGGATTACATATCCTTGCACTCCATACTCATCTTTTTAGATTTCACCAGATTCCTTAAAATTGATGTTTATTCCTCCTGTTTTGGGCTGTGATGGTGGTCTTTGCAACATGAATTAGCTTTGAAACCTGGAAGGCAGAGCTGAGTTGAAAGAGCATGGTTTTTGGAGTTAGACAGACTTGAGTTTACTCAACTGTCTAGATCTTACTAGCTGTGTGACGTTTGAATAGTTACTTAACCTCTCTGTGCTTGCTTCCCAGATGGGAATAGTAATAGTACTGACTTCTTACAGCTGTTGTGGGGATTAAATGAACTAATACACAGCACAAGGTAAATGCTAGCAACGTATATGTGAACTGTCTTTGAGCCCTCTGTAAAATGGGAAACAATGACAATGTCCCTCTTGCACTGGAGTTATGAGGGTTAACCATGATAGCATGTGCCACTTGGTCAGTACAGCCGCTACTGTTTTGTTATTAGCCTGCCAGCCTGATGCTGGGAAAGAATGAGGGCAAGAGGAGAAGAAGGTGACAGAGGATGAGATGGTTGGATGGCATCACCGACTCAATGAACATGAGTTTGAGCAAACTCTGGAAGATGGCGAAAGACAGGGAAGACTGGCGTGCTGCAGTCCCTGGGGTCACAAAGAGTTGGACACGACTGAGCGACTGAACAATATTAACGAGCCTGCCATTGTTCTGGGGTTTAACGACACTCACAGTAGCTGACATCTGTTGGGTGCTTGCTGCGTGACAGATGCCACGCTGAGCATCATACATTTATTAGCTAGTAGTTCAGTCCTCAGTTCAGCCTTGAGGTGAACACTGCATTTATCCCCTGTGACAAGTAAAGAAATGGCTGTTCAGAAATTAGGCCTTTTGCTTAAGACACCGAGCTCATGAGTGGGAGCTCTGATGTACGCCCAGGAAGTCTGAGCTCAGGGCTTTTGTATGGTGCCATCCGGCCCATCTTAGTCTTCTTAGGACCAACCTTCTGGTCCCTCTGTCTCTGTCTAGCTTAGATCCATCTGCACTTCTAGAAGGTGGTCATGGGGCCCTGCAGGCTGGGTTTGTGTCTCCTCCTCACCCGTTTGGGCCCATCAACAATGATTTATCTGTCTCCTGCAGAGCTCCCTCCGCCCATCCACCACCTCCCAATCTCAGCCCTCCAGGGTCCAGCCCTCTGCTTCCAGCTTTTGCAAAACTTTAAGCCACCAATCACAGGGCACATTTGCATCGCTGGCCAATCCTCACCCGGCCCTGCGGGAAGCTTCGCGACAGAGGCCCTGAGTGCAGAGCTCTCTTTGCTGCACCTTCTAGGCCCAGCTGAGTGGCGGTCGTGCCAGCAGCTCTGGACAGGAACCTGCTCTTTTCTGGCTTGATGTCTCCATCTGAAAATTGGAAGAGTGCCCCATGTCTGGTGGGTGTGGTGAAAGGCAGAATGTTTTTACGAGAACTTGCGTGCTGCTCGTCTCCACCCAGTCAACACTTCAGACAGGCCCAAGCCTCAGAGATAGTGCTTTGATTGGCAGGCAAGGGCACTGGACCCATTTTAGGGAAGGGCCACTGAAGACAGGGCCAGGCTTGCTGAGGTTGTGCGGAAGAGGGCCGGTGTCTGGCCGGGTGGACAAGGCAGGTTCCAGATGATGATAAAAACTGCCTTCCCCTTTGAAGGTGGTTATAAGCGAGGTCGGGGCCCCGTGGTGGCTCAGCCTGTAAGGAATCCACCTGCAATGCAGGACACCCAGGTTTGATCCCTTGGTCAGGAAGATCTCCTAGAGAAGGAAATGGCTACCCACTCCAATACTCTTGCCTGGGAAATCCCGTGGACAGAGGAGCCTGGCGGGCTATCTTTGGGGTCGCAGAGTTGGATGACTGAGCATTGAACACTCTCACTTTCGTAAGTGCGGCCAGGGATTGCTGGCAACAGGCTGGCAAGTAGGTTTTTACCATGTCCTGCTAACACCCGTCAGTTGGTGGAACTGCCTGGAGCTTCAGGCTGAATGGTTGTAAGACTTGGCGCGAAGCCATTTTCAGGAAGAAATGCAGGACTTCCCTGGTGTTCCAGCGGTTAAGAATCAGCCTGCCAATGCAGGGGGCATGGGTTTGATGCCTGGTCTGGGAAGATTCCACCTGCCGGGCAACTCAGCCCGTGCGCTGCAACTACCGAAGCTGGTGTGACTCCCGTGCTCTGATAAGCCTGCCGCAAAGGGAAGCCCGTGTGTGTGCCTGGAGAGCAGCCGCACCTCGCTGTAACTAGAGAAAGCCCGAGGGCAGCAACAAAGACCCAGCACAGCCAGACATAAATAAATCCATTTTTTTTTTTTTTTTTTTAATGAAGAGGAACTATTGTCTGGGTCCCGCTTGCAGCCACTCTGATGACGCCACTGACAGCTGGGCTGTGGCGGGCAGCCTGGTCTCAGTGCTGTCCTCTCGGCCATGTGGGCCTGCCCTCCTGGGTCAGCCCCTCCTGACCCTGTGCCTGCCCGCCTGGCAGCTGCGACTCACCTGCTCCACAGGGCCTCCTGCAGCTCTCCCAGGGCCACCGCCACAGGCCACTGCCCAGCTCTCCTGCTGGGAGCCCACGCAGTTCTGAGGAACTGTCTTGAGAACCGGCTCAAGGGATGTGACCATTTGCCAGCTGGATATGAGAGGACCATCAAGGATGCTGGCTTGCAGAGTCATCCCTTTTTGTGTGTGTGTAATATTTATTTATTTGGCCATAGCAGGTCTTAGTTGTGGCGCGAGGGATCGTTGCAGCGTAGGGGATCGTTTAATTGAGGCATGTGAACCCTTAGCTGTGGCTGGTGGGATCTAGTTCCCTGACCAGGGATTGAACCTTCGTCCCCTGCATTGGGGGCGTGGAGTCTTAGCCAATGGACCACCAAGGAAGCCCCCATCTCTGTTTCGAAACAAGCATTGTTGGTTACACTTCTGAGCCTGTGTCCCCACCCTCCCAACTCCCCCGACCCCCTCAGGATACACTGAGCCACAGCTCATAGGAAGGAATCTGCCAAANTGACCAGGGATTGAACCTTCGTCCCCTGCATTGGGGGCGTGGAGTCTTAGCCAGTGGACCACCAAGGAAGCCCCCATCTCTGTTTCGAAACAAGCATTGTTGGTTACACTTCTGAGCCTGTGTCCCCACCCTCCCAACTCCCCCGACCCCCTCAGGATACACTGAGCCACAGCTCATAGGAAGGAATCTGCCAAATACAAGGCCATTAATAGAATGGAATAAGGCTGAAGCGTTGGAAGCACCCATCAGAAAGGTCACAGTCTGCAGGATGCTGGGCTACCTGGGCCGCTCACCCCATCTGGGTCCTGTTTCTGGGGCCCGGCTGGGCTGTTTGGTTGCTGTTTGTGCCAGCTGCCGTCTGGAGGCCGCAGCGCTCCGTTCTTCCATCAAAATGGGGGTGGAGCACACAGAGAGCAGAGGCCTTCCTGCCAAAAGGCAGTTGTTTTATTTAGAACTTTAAAAGGTGATTGCCTCCGCGGGGCGCCCACCAAGGATCAGCAAACATCAAACGAAACAATGTTAACAAATGGATTATTAGTTTAAAAAAAAATCAAAAGCGGAGCATCAGAATGCTCTATGGAAACATTTCTGTTACGTGTGTCTCACGGGCCAGGTGGGCTTTTGTAGTTAAAGTGCCTGCTCCTCTCCTAGCCGATCTCTCCCTCCTCCGCCACCACCATCAGCTCAGTTCAGTTCAGTTCAGTCACGCAGTCGTGTCCGACTCTTTGTGACCCCATGAATCGCAGCACGCCAGGCCTCCCTGTCCATCACCAACTCCCGGAGTTCACTCAGATTCACGTCCATCGAGTCGGTGATGCCATCCAGCCATCTCATCCTCGGTCATCCCCTTCTCCTCCTGACCCCAATCCCTCCCAGCATCAGAGTCTTTTCCAATGAGTCAACTCTTCCCATGAGGTGGCCAAAGTACTGGAGTTTCAGCTTTAGCATCAGTCCTTCCAAAGAAATCCCAGGGTTGATCTCCTTCAGAATGGACTGGTTGGATCTCCTTGCAGTCCAAGGGACTCTCAAGAGTTTTCTCCAACACCATAGTTCAAAAGCATCAATTCTTTGGCGCTCAGCCTTCTTCACAGTCCAACTCTCACATCCATACATGACCACAGGAAAAACCATAGCCTTGATTAGACGGACCTTAGTCGGCAAAGCAATGTCTCTGCTTTTGAATATGCTATCCAGGTTGGTCATAACTTTTCTTCCAACGGGGACAGTCAGGCTCAGAGCAGTTTAGTAACCAGCCTAATGTCACCCAGCAAGAAGGAAGGTAAAGTTGCTGTGTTGGAACCCAAGTGTCTGGGTCAAGCCCTCTCTTAACCACTAAGCCCTTGTCTTCTTTGGCTGATACTGTCCTGTGACATTTGAAGCGGAAGAGCCATGTTTCCAGCGTGGTAAAATTTTCATTAGACCCATCTATGAAGCAGTGATAACCTGAGTGGCTGTTTGGTGAGAATGACTACAGAACAGGAAAGCTCTTAAGGGTTCACGGCCATTGCCCCTACCCCACCCCGCACCAGGAAGGTCATAAGTGCTGTGGGCAGTAAGAGAGAGCCTGGGGCATGCCTGCCTAGCATTCGTTTACAGATAGTCTAGGCATCAACGCCCAGATGTCTGGGCCTTTTCTGTTGTGCTGTCTTCTGAAGAGTCATCAGCTCTGAAATGATACCCAGGGTAAGCAGTGTGCTCCACCGTCGAAGGCCTGGCCCTGATGCTGAGCATAAAGAACACAGCCTAAAACCCCCAGAAGAAAAGAGAAGATCAGTAAAACACTTAACACTGTGACTTCAAACTGCTTCAAAATCCTGACAGTCGAGAATCTTCAACATTGCTTAAAATATTTTATTGAAGTATAGTTGATTTACAATGGTGTGTTAATTTCTGCTGTACAATGTGATTCAGTTATACATATATATACATTCTTTGTTTTTTAATTAATTTATTTATTTTAATTGGAGGCTAATTACCTTACGTGGTGGTTTTCACAATACAGTATTGTAAAGTAAAATAAAAATAAATAAATAGAAAATGAAAAAAAAAATCCTCAGTGTTTTTAGCTGTTACCTGGTTTATCATCCTTGTCCTTCCCCTTGTAAATTAAGTGCACCAACATTTAATGACTGAAACTGAGAAAGGGGGAGAGGGTAGGAAAGAGTCCAAGCTGCTCGCCTGTATTAATGAAAGGAGATCAACGTGAGCAGGAGTTTCAAAAGAGTCTCTCAAGACAGGGCAGTGAATGAGGGGCTTACCAAACCAGTTTCTTCTTTACAAAAACATTTTTTTAATGTGGACCATTTTTAAAGTCTTTATTGATTTGTTACAATATTTTTTTAATGTGTTGATGTTGTGGCCATGAGCCATGGGATCTTAGCTGCCTGACCAGGAATCATATCTGCACCCCTGCATTGGGGGAGCAAAGTCCTGACCACTCTACCGCCAGGGAAACCCCAGTTTGTACTTTTCACCTTGGTTGCACACCCGCTCCTGTGACCTTTTATCCAGCACTGTTTTCTGGGCCCTGTGCTGTGCTGAAAGGCTTAACAGCCACCATCCCAGGGAATTCTGATGGCACCCCTTTGTCGACTTTGCAGGCCCTCTTTTTAGGGGAGGAAATTGAAGCTCAGAGGGACAGCCATCCTCATTCAATGACACACTAAAGAGAGTGTGTCAAAGAGAGAGTCAAAATCAGGCTGTTTGCCTCTTGAACCTGGGCACGGGTTTCCACCCCAGTGGCCCAGCGTTTCCTTCTGTCCTGGCGGCTTAGTTAGTCTGGAACCCCAAGCCCAGTCCCTTTCGTGGATTCGGGCGGAGCAAGGGGTAGACATCTGTCACACAATTCTCTCATCAGTAAAAATTACTTTATGCTGAAAATCCACAAAGAGTGAAAACAAAAGCGTGTGGAAAGAAAAATTCTGTCTACACAAAAGCGTGCACACAGAGGTTTTAACAGCTTCATTCATAATCACCAAGGCTTAGAAGCAACCAGTGTATTCTTCGGTAGTTGAGTGGTTAAATGAACTGTGACGATACATCCAGACAATGGGATATGACCTGATGCTAAAAAAATGAGCTGTCAAGCCATGAAAAGATATGGAGGAACTTTAAATGCTTGTTACTAAGTGAAAGAAGCCAATTTGTAAAGGCTACCTACTGTATGATTATAACCATATGGCATTTTGGGAAGGGCAAAACTGTGTAGACAGTAAAAAAAAAGTCAGTGGCTGCCAGGAGTTAAAAGGGAGAGAGATGAATGAATGAAGCACAGGGGATTTTTCAGGCAATGAAACTATTCTGAACTCCACTTTCTGCTTGGTTTTGCTGTGAACCTAAAACTGCCTTCAAAAATAGCCCATTAATTAAAGTTTAAAAACAAACACCTGAAAAACATGAACTCACAATCAAGCCCTCGAGCCAAAGGAAGCACCTGTCCGACCCAGAAAATGACCTCGGGTTCCGCTCACTCACACTGGCCTCCAGCATCGCCCCTTTCTGCTTCCTTTGGCTCAAAACCGCAGGTTCAAGACAGGTGTTCCGGGCAAAGGTGAGAAGCGGGTGTCTTTTAGAGCCTCCCAAGGAGGAGATGCTCCAGCAGGCTCAAACCTGCACGGTTCATCCTGAAAGAAAATGAAAGCCCCAATCCCATCAGCTGGGAGTGTGGTTGCTTGCCCCCACGTGGCCATCATGCAGCTCCAAGCCAGGTTCCTTGGCAAGTCTGCTCTGCCACTTGCTTCCCAAGGCGTCCTTTGTCTGGGACAGAACCACACATTCTGATGGAAGAAAATCTGTTCTTGACTGATGAGGCGGGGCTGGGGGTGGTGTGGAGCGCTATGCCTTGGGCAGGGCAGCGCGAGGCAGGCGCTGTGAGGTGCTCCACGTCTGTGTGCGTTTCTATGCCCTGGGAGCACACCCCTCTCCTGTGACAGTCACCTATCCTTGTGACAAGATCCCTCAGAGCCCAGGCAGGATGGAGGAGGCTTCTGAGGACCAGAGCTGCCTCTGTTCCATGAAGCCACTGTCTCCTCCCTCCTGGACTCTTAGGCGGTGCCTTTTCGCCTCTGGCATTGGGGCCTCTGGCCTCAGGGGCCCCTGTCTGGCTAACATGCCCCTTCCTTCCATGAATGCCATGCTGAGCCCACTTAGGGGTGTGAGGCTACTAGGTCTGGGACCTCCTGGTTCCTTCTCACATGGGGCCCCTCCCCTCCTCCTAGTTCATTTTATGACCTCCACTATCTGTGAAGCAGGCATTTGGCATCTGAACTCCAGAACCCCTGAACAGTTTATTACTGGGCTGGGAGAGGAGGGAAATTCCCATTCAACTTTGTGGCTAGGATGACGGCATAGATGTGTCCACTAGAGGGTGAACTGACCTCATGAAAGTCCAGGGAGATGTCAGAGGAGCCGGCGGGGGGAGCAGGAGGACCAGCCAGCCAGCCTGTGGGCAGGAATGGGCAGCTTCCTCCAGCCATGATGGTGGGCAGCACCACCAAGCCCAGGGGGTGCAGCTCGGAGCCCCCTGCCTCTCCCGGTTCCCTTCTGGGCTCCGGCCGCAGCGGCCCCCGTCTCCTCTGTGCACACACACCCTGATCTCATGCACTTATCTGCTTGTTTTCTGCTTCTTTCTCCTCCTAACATACAAGCCTCCTGACAGCAGGGACCTCACACACGGCCTTTCCATAGGGGCGAGGAGGAGTCAACAAATGGCTGAGGAATGCTGAAGAAATGAGAGGCCATAGAGAAAGGTCTGGCATGCTATCTGGTGTTTGCAGTGTCCGTCTCGGCCGACAGGAAGCATCCTGCTGCCCCTGGCTTCCTGTTCTTTGAAACCTGGGACTACCAGGCCCAGGGGCCGGGGAGCACTACCAGGAGCACCTTTCTGAGCTTTCATTTGCGTAGCTGGTTTCCTTGCCTGCCATAGCCCTCTCCTCTGGTCAGAGTCCTCTTTACCTGCGAAGCATCTCTCCCGTTCTTGATGATCAGCAGGACTCAGTCTCCCCCGTGGCACTGGGCTGCGATCTGGGGTTGCCTACCGTGTACCTGTCCACAGGGGCCCCTCCACTGTGGATCCCTGACTCGCCAGACCCACCCTTGAGCTGAGCTAGGGAACCTGCACGCTAACCAGTCCTGTAGCTGAGAACCCCTGCCTGGGAGATCAGATCTGTTCCATGCCGTACTGGGCTCTCCTCCTCCCAAGAAATTCTGGGAACTGAGATGGAAGGCAGGCATCTCCAGGGTGGTGAGTTTTCAGGCTGAGAACCTTTGATTTACAGCTTCTGCCCTCCTCTGGTCCCACCCCACGGCCCCCGCCCCCTCCCCGGGGCCTTCTGGCCTCTCCCATCCCTGATGTTTTCTCCGGCTCTGATGTGACCCACTCACTCTTTGCAGGGATGCTGAGTGAGTCACCCTCCTGACCTCTGGAATCTTCTCTGTTCTTAAAGGTTGAGGTTGCTGGGGTTCCAAACAATGAATGGTGGGGGTACACAGCGGGGCCATTGGGCAGGATGGTTCCAGACCAGTGTGAGGCAGGGGAGGCAGCTGAGCAGAACTGGGTCGGAATCCACATGGTGCCAGGCGCCCCTCCTGGAACACGCATTTCAGGCTGCATCCCAGGTGATGTGGAGAGTTATTTAGTCTCTTGGGCCTCAGTCTGTTCCTGTCTCTGTTTCTCAGGAGAGCAAACACCCATCTTCCATCTAACCAGGTTGAACAATTGCTCCCATTTTGCTAGATTCACTTTTTTATAAAAACCAATGGAACGCTGTGCAAATACCTCTGAACTTCCCTTTGACCACCTTTGCCCAATTCCAATCCTTCCTGCCTCCTCACCCCCAGAGGCAACCGTTGTTGTTAATTTGATGTGTCGCTTTTTCAGACATTTATATATTGCATGTTTATCTATGGGCAACATGTACTGTTTTATGCCAGCTTTTAAGAGTTTCATTCACGATGTCATAGTGGGTCTTCTTCTGTAGTTTTGTTGCAGTTTTTATGCAGCTCTGTTTTCTGAGGTGCATTTTGTTGTGATATATCTGTACCTGTCTGCCTATCTCACCATCATGGGACTGTATCATCTGAATATGCCAGGGTGAGCTGTTCTGTTTCCTGACTGGTGAACCCTTATGGTGATGAGGTCCAGGGTCTTGATCTGTGAAGTGGGAATCCTCAAACCTTTCTCGTACACTGTGGAGCCTACATGAGGGGACACAGGGGAAGACACCTCCCTTGGCCCCTCTTAAGACCTACAAGGAGTGGTTTTCCAGCCCCCTGGATGAGTCCTGTTGCAGGACACACTGTGTCCAGCATCTTCCCCAGGGGCCAAGGATGGCAGCCCTTCCGATTGGCCCCATAAAAGGAAGGCTTGTGACCCAGTGAACAGGGTCAGCCCCGGGGTGTCACTCAAAGATTGGCAGCAATTTTAGGACTCCTCTAACCCAGTTTCCCATGCAAGTTAGCACCGTGGGCTCTCTCTTCCTTCCAATCTCTAAAAGCAGCTCTGTCTTATATTGGGTCCAAAAAATCTGTAATCTGGTAAATGTTACCTTTTTGCCCCAATTCTGCCTGCAGGGGTCATACAGGTCATCTAAGCCCCAGCACGTTGCACACTCAAGGGCAGCAGCTACATCCATCCTTCCTTCTGTCTTTCATTCCCTAGATTGTGTGCCTAGTCGGTCAGTCGTGTCCAGCTCTTTGTGACACCATGGCCTGTAGCCCGCCAGGCTCCTCTGTCCATGGGGACTCTCCAGGTAAGAATACCGGAGTGGGTAGCTTTTCCCTTCTCCAGGGGATCTTCCCGACCCAGGAATCAAACCCAGGTCTCCAGCACTGCAGACAGATTCTTTACCACATGAGCTACGAGGGAAGCCCCATTCTCTAGGCTAAGTGAAGTGAAGAGACGTGAAAGTCACTTAGTCGTGTCTGACTCTTTGCGACCCCATGGCCTATACAGTCCATGGGATCCTCTAGGCCAGAATTCTGGAGTGGGTAGCCTTTCCCTTCTCCAGCAGATCTTCCCAACCCAGGAACTGAACCGGGGTCTCCTGCATTGCAGGCGGATTCTTTGCCGAGTTATCAGGGAAACCCCAATAGCTAGGCTAACCAAACACAATTTAAGAAGGAGATGCAGCTTTCCTGGGTGCAGTCTCCCACCCCTTTACCATCCCGCTCATCCTCTGAATGTGTTTGTTTCCAGTTTTAGATGAGAGATTCCTGGTGAGCTGAGTTTCTGTTGAAATGTTTGGGACTGCAGCAAATGCCAGAAATGAGTAAGGGGTACCCTCTGTGGATGCTGTTTGCCTTAAGTGTTAACAACTTTGCACTGAGCATCTATTGATTTTTCTGTTCAGCATCCTCTCTCCATTCGCCACTTTTCTCAGGATTACCTCTTCACCCAACTCATGTGGAAAGTGGAATGGGCGTCCAGGCTGCCTTTTCTAAGAGCCATTTCCTGCGTTCTGGCACAGTGAGGGATCAGGGCCCTGGAACCTCTGAGAGTGGTTAGGGCTTCCACGTCCCTCCTTTCCAAGTCCCCTGATGTTCATTGCTGAGGACACCCATGCTTTATTGTAGGCAATTGACTCAGACTTATGTAAATGGCTGTGCAAATGCAGTGTCAAGCTCTGCTTTCTGATCTTAGGTTGGAACCAAGAGATTCTGGATTAAGGCTGTGGGTCACTTTAACGGAGCAGATTCATACTGGAGAGCTGCTGGCAGCCAGGGCTTTCCTTGATAAGCAGAGGAAATCCAAGGAGAGAGAGGGGAAGGCAATGAAACAAGAGGTGAGTGGGAGAGCTCTGGCGGAGCAGGGAGGAGGGAAGGAGAGTCCTAAGCAGTCCGAGCTTCTGCTTTCCAGCCCCTCCTGGACCTTGGAGACCATGAGACACCCCAGATGTATAATGAATCTCTCTTTGTGTGTGAGTTGCATCCAGTCACTTTCTGTTTCTTGCAACCGCAAGACTTGATTCATGCAGGCTGGAAGCCAAGCTGGTTCCACAGCCGGAAATGGCCATGTGACCCGCTGTCAATCACATCTGTTCACTCTTCCCTTCTCCCTGTGGCTTCTATCTCAGAGTTTTCGAATGTCCACTGTTGCACTCTGTTTTTATTTTAAGCCGCCCCATCCCCTCGGAAGTTGGTAGGGGAGGACCCTGGAACCAGAGAAACACAGGAGCAGAGGGGAAGCTCCCTGTTAAAAGGCTCAACATGGACACTGTTGGGGACCCCATTCCACCACTGCATCTGATCCGGAGAGAAGAAACTTGGCTCCCAGATGGGAAACATCTGTCCTTGTAACTGACTTACAGTTACTGAGTCCAGGAGGACCGAGCTGCCCAAGGCGTCAGGAGCTGTGCTGAAGTCTGGGTCAGGCCAGGGTCAGCACCCACATTAGCCACACCCAGCTGCTGGATGAACTGAGTAATCTGAGAAGGAAGTCCGCTCTCCTCCCCGCCTCACCTCTGGTCACGCCATGCGTCAGGCTGAAGGATTTTGGGTTTAGGCTGTGCCAAGGAGTGGCTCTACATGGGGAAAGGTGGGGCACCTTGGTTTTGGTCCAAGCTCGGCCACTCATTAGCTAGGTGAGCTTGGCCAAGGGTACCTTTAATTCTGTGTGTGTGCATGTGTGTGTATGTGTGTGTATGCACGTGTGTGTGCTATCTTCTGGAGTTTTAAGAGGATAAAATTTTTTTAATTGGATCAGGGAGTTTTTGCCAGGTTATAATAATAATCATGAAAATGACCATTTGCTGAAGATAGAAGTCTGTTGATTCTCAGTGTTGGTGAAGATGTGGACCAGAGGGAATCTTCATACACTACTGATGGAAATGTAAATTGGTGCAGCCACTGTAGAAAGCAGTATGGAGGTTTCTCAAAAAAAAGGCAAGTATAAAAATACCATATGACCCAGCAAGTTCATTCCTGGATATTTATAACAACAACAGCAACAACCCAAAAGGCATTCATTCAAAAAGATACGCACACCTCGGTGTTCATAGCAGCTTTATTTATAATTGCCAAGATATGGAAGCAACCTAAGTGTCCATCGACAGATGAATTTATGCATACACGATGGAATACTACTCAGCCAAGAAAGAAAGAATGAACTTTTCCACTTGCAACCACAAGGATGGACTTGGAGGGCAATGGTGCTAAGTGAAATAAGTCAGACAGAGAACGGCAAATACTGTATGGTATCACGTATCTGTGGAATCTAAGAAAGAAAACAAGTTAGTGAATGTAACAGAAAAGAAACAGACTCACAGGTATAGAAAACAAATCGGTGGTTGCCAGTGGGGAGTGGGGAGGAGGGACAATACAGGTGTAGGAGCTTAAGAGGTACGGGTGGCGTCACGGACTCGATGGACGAGAGTCTGAGTGAACTCTGGGAGATGGTGATGGACAGGGAGGCCTGGCGTGCTGCGATTCATGGGGGTCGCAGAGAGTTGGACACGACTGAGCGACTGAACTGAGCTGAAACTTAGAGAGTCATTTCCTAGGCAGGTTGATAAGAAGTCTAGGGATCCCCAAGGAGAGAGGGGTCTGGAATTCTCAAGGAGGAAGAAAGGACAAACTTTTTTTTCTTCTCTACATTCCTTAGGATTATATAACAATAATGTATTCTGCCTGAGGACAGTCTCTGGATTAAATCTTCTGGCTAATTCTGTAAATTATGGGAGTAGACCTGCTCTTTACTAGGATTATATAACAACAGTGTATTCTGCCTGAGGACAGTCTTTGGATTAAACCTTCTGGCTAATTCTGTTATCTTAAAATGTAAATTATGGGAGTAGGTCTGGTGAGGTCTTTACAACCTCCAAACTTCTTTGGATTCATTCCGTTCAGTCAGTCAGTTCAGTCGCTCAGTCGTGTCCGACTCTTTGCGACCCCATGAATCGCAGCACGCCAGGCCTCCCTGTCCATCACCATCTCCCGGAGTTCACTCAGACTCACGTCCATCGAGTCCATGATGCCATCCAGCCATCTCATCCTCGGTCGTCCCCTTCTCCTCCCGCCCCCAATCCCTCCCAGCATCAGAGTCTTTTCCAATGAGTCAACTCTTCGCATGAGGTGGCCAAAGTACTGGAGTTTCAGCTTTAGCATCATTCCTTCCAAAGAAATCCCAGGGTTGATCTCCTTCAGAATGGACTGGTTGGATCTCCTTGCATGGAGAGTATATAATTTCATTGCTAACCCTAACAAGGGGGTACTCTTTCTGCCCCCTTCTGATGCCTATGTCAGAAGCTTACTCTATCTCCTTTATACTTTAATAAAACTTTATTACACAAAAGCTCTGAGCGATCAAGCCTCATCTCTGGCCCTGGATTGAATTCTTCTCCTCTGGGGGCCAAGGATCCTGGTGTCGTGACTGAACAACAACAACCTTTCATATCTACCATATATAAAATAAATGAGCTACAAAGATATATACAACACAGGGAATGTACCCAGTATTTTATAACAACTATAAACAGAGTATAACCTTTAAAAAAATTGCAACTCACTGTATTGGGCTTCCCTAGTGAGTCAGTGGTAAAGAATCTGCCTGCAAAGCAGGAGATGTGGGTTTGATCTGTGGGTCGGGAAGATCCCCTGGAGAAGAGAATGGCAAACCACTCCAGTATTCTTGCCTGGAGAATTCCAGGGACAGAGGAGCCTGGAGGGCTACAGTCCATGGGGGTCGCAAAGGGTCAGAGATGTCCGAATGATTCACCCTCTCATATAGTACACCTGTAGCTTATATAATATTATATATCAGCTGTACTTCAACTAAAAAAAGAAAAAGAAATGTGTTGACTCTTGTATTTGGTCCATATGACACCCTGTGGTGTAGGTGTCATCGGCCCTATTTCAGAGGTGAGCAAAGTGAGGTTTTTCTCATTAACCCAGAGGCTCAGCTGATAAGAGCAGGAGGTTTACTCCAGGTCTCTTCCTGAGACACTCGATCCTCTTCTTCCGGGAGGCACGCTTCATGCTGGAAGGCAGCATGATGCTGGCTCACAGGGTTGTATACCCACACTTCACGGCCACTCAGAGCCAGTGTGGTTTTACAGATTGGACGAGAAAAGGAGACACGGCTGTTTGAATCCAGTGCTGTCTGCAGCTGCCATACAGCACCAGGAACAGCCTGGCTCACAACACACCCGACAGTTCCTTGTTTGGGGGAAAAACTTTGGAGGCCTTTGGGATTGAAAAGGTGAAAGCTCCAACTCGGGTAAAATTCCTGATTTGGAGGGAGAGAAAGGAAAAAGAAGGAGATGGCTGCTTTGTCAAAGAAGACGAGCAAATTGGGTCTTTCCCGGGCAGATCTGAGACAGAGGTTAACAAGCCCAGAAAAAGCAAGGGCAGAGGCAAAGAGATACAGACCTTGGCAGCAAGTCGGTGAGAAATTTCCTGAAGATGCAGAGAGATGAGGGAGGTGTTTCCAACGGAAGCCCTTGCTCTTCTGTAAACCCCCTTCAGTGTCCCCAAACTTAGCTAAAGTTTTGCTGATGAAAACTTAGGTTAATGCTTGGCAGAGAGGAGCAAACGGGCTATGGGCACCTCCAGAAACTAGAAACTTTGCCAACAATGGTCTGTATAGCCAAAGCTATGTTTTCTTTTTTTTTTTTTTTTCCAGTAGTCATGTACAGTTGTGAGAGTTGGACCATAAAGAAGGCTGAGTGCCAAAGAACTGATACTGTCTAATTGTGGTGCTGGAGAAGACTCTTGAGAGTCCCTTGGGCTGCAAGGAGATCAAACCAGTCAATCCTAAAGGAAATCAACCCTGAATATTCATTGGAAGGACTGCTAAAGCAATACTTTGGCTACCTGATGTGAAGAGCTGACTCATTAGAAAAGACCCTGATGCTGGGAAAGATTGAAGGCAGGAGGAGAAGAGGGTGACAGAGGATGAGATAGTTGGATGGCATCGTCCACTCAATGGACATGAGTTTGAATAGACTCCTAGAGATAGTGAAGGACAGGGAAGCCTGGAGTGCAGCAGTCCATGGGATCGCAAAGAACCAGATACAACTTAGTGACTAAACAATAAGAAACTAGAAAAGGAAAGGAAAGGGTTTGTCCTAGAGCCTCTAGTAAGGGATGCAGCCTGGCTAAGACCTTGATTTTAGCCTCATAAGACCCATATTGTACTTTTGCCCTCCAGAACCATAAGGTAATAAATTTGCATTGTTTTGAACTACCCAGTTTTCGCTAGTCTGTTACATCAGCAATGAGAAAATGTTTCCCCCTGCACCTGTGTCTGTGCCCCCATTCAGGACATGAGTTTCTGAAGCCTGGACCAGCTTAATTCAGTAGCTATATTTTGAGCACTTTCCCCATCTCTGAACGCTCACCTGAGATGAATAAAACATCTCTCTGCCCTCAAGAAAAGCACATCTAAAATTTTTGTATTTTTAGAGATCCCAGCTCCAAACCTGGCAAAAAAGAGAGGAGCAGGGATTAGCTAGTGACTGAGGGCCCCATCACACAAGGAAACACAACGACAGTGAAGCAACTTGGGTTAGCAAAATCACAATAGGTGTTCTCAGGACTTCTCTCGGGGCGCAGCGGGTAAGAATTTGCCGATGCAGGGCACACGGGTTCCATCCCCGGTCCAGGAAGACTCCACACGCCGAGGGGCAACTAAGCCCGTGAGCCACAGCTACTGAGCCGACGCTCTAGAGCTCACGAGTTGCAGCTTCGGAGCTCTCCTGCTGCAACTACGGAGGCCCTTGTGGCCTAGAGCCTGTGCTCCGCAGTGAGAGAAGCCTCTGCAGTGAGAAGTCTGCTCCACAACAAGAATAGCCCCCACTTGCCATGCTCAGCAATCAAGACCCAGCGCAGCCAAATAAATAAATAAAATCTAAAATAAAATAGACGTTCTCCACTTTTTAAATGAACGGCAGTGAAGATAAACGTTTCTTTAAGCTTAAAGAAGAGGAACCAGAAGAAGGGGAGGCTCCGGGGCCTGGGGGTCATGAACGAGGGGAAGACGTGGTGAGAGGCAGGAGGGAGGGATAAGGTGAAGACAGTGAGGCCAGGCTCTGAGAGTTTCTAGGAAGCTGCTCTGAGCCTGCCTGCCTCTGTGATTCACAGTCACTTATCCCTGCCTTTGCACCGCCAACGGAACAAATTAGCCACCTTCCCAGAAGTTAAAATGGCCTTTATCCTTAGACCTTAGTCTTCGCCTCTGAAAAGAACGGTGAGGAATAAGGACCAGGAACTATTCACACTACTGTTCTTTACACCGGGGTGCAGGTCAGTCCCAGGACATTGCTGATGGGTATCCTGCCAAGGGTGAGCAGGGGCCCTTTAATGTGGAGTCTCAAAGGTCACCTGTATCAGAATCGCCTGAGCACCCATTAAGATTACCAACCCCTTCCCAGACCTCTTGATTCCGATGGTACCTAAGATTTGAGAATAGTGTGCCTTTTCTGTTTATTGGACAGAAAAATTTCAAAATAGCAACACTTTTAGCAGTTTTATGAAGTTAATCATTATGAAGGTTGGGACCTCAGGACCCCTGGGCTGGACCAATTAATTCTTATGTCTGATTATCCTCTTCGATTTTTGTAGAATACAGTACAGTATGGATAAAAGATATCTCCTAATTGCCCTCAGTGACTAAACAATAACATTTACTATGAGTAGCAACAGGAAGCATTTTATGGCATCTCCAGCAGATATCAGTTTCCCTAAATAGACATTTATTATTCTACCTTTTAACTTACATCACTAGTCGACTACTTCATAATACAATATCTGACTCTTAGGAGCCTGACATTTGACAGATAGAGGATGCTGGACTTTGCCTGATAGATGTTTGAGAATCAAAGTTATTAATAATTAAGTCACTCATGGGACGTGGTGTTTTCTCGTAATCTAAGTAGTCGATAACCTATATGTCAGCGATTTGGTAGTTTCATAACATGCTGGAGCAATGAAAACTAATCTTTCTGGCAGATTATTTCTGTGCTGTGCATTACTGGCATGGTCTAAGGTGCAACAAAACACCGTGAATGATTAATTGTCATGTAAAGATGAACACAGACTTCCCTCGTGGCTCAGTGGTAAAGAATCCTCCTGCAGTGCAGGAGACGCGGGTTCGATCCCTGGGTTGGGAAGATCCCCTGGAGAAGGAAACAACAACCCACTCCAGTATTCTTGCCTGAGAAATCCCATGGACAGAGGATCCTGGCGGGCTACAGTCCATGGGACTGCAAATAGTCAGACATGACTTAGTGAGTAAACAACAACAAAGATGAATACACTGGATGATGTAGGATATTAGGTAGGTGTTTCAAACGCATTTACGAAACCAGCTTGATCAGCTAGTTTTAGGCATCTCCCCAGGAGAAGGGCCTCTAGAACACCAGCCCTGGGCTTGAGGTGGAAGATGTGAATTGCTCCTGACCCACTGAATGGGTAACTGCACATGGAAGACTCCTTAAAATGATATTGAAAAGGAAAGGTCAGCCCTCGACCCTTAACTCTTCCTAGATCACAAATCCATGTTGTGTGGTGCACAAATCTAGAATTGCTCTGTGTTTTAAAAATTACTGTTTTGAAAATGCTTCTTGGCAGACCAAGTATTGGATACACAAAGCAGATAAAACAGAGGGCATTCACATTACAGCACAAGGTCTGTAGGACAAGAGGGTTGGAAGAAGGCAGGACTCCGAGGGCAAAGAGAATTGGGTTCAAGCCCTGACTCAGCCACTTAGTTGTTATGTTATGCCACTGGGCAGTTTTCTCCACTTTATTTCAGCTCTAAAGCAGGCCAAGGAAACTTACCTCCCAGAATTGGTGCGGTGTTTGGGGACAGCATGTTTAACATGCCAACCCCGTGCTGGTTCTTGTGAAATCGAGGTGACCATGGTCATCTTCATTGGCATCATGCTTCCATCTGACTCCGTAGATTTGTGCCTCATGTTCAGGGCTCTGTTGATTACACGAAAGTATCCTGTGTCCTTACTTTTTGCCAGGAGGAGTATATGAAATGACTTATTCATCTTTAAAATGACCACTTTCCCACCCACAGTTGCCTGGATCCTACTGACTTGTAAGTGATAGATTGTGTTAGATTGTGGTTGAACTGAGCTGAATTGTAAGCTTTTGATCTTGACAGTGGGTGGAGAATGTGGTTTTTTTCACCCTTTAGCAGACCATAGTTAAGTGACTAGACCTGAAAAGAGTCAACGGAGACTATTATGTCCATCTGTTTACCTGTAATTAAGACACAAAGGCTCTGAAATATGCATGCTCCAGGGTCAGAACTCTGCGCACTGTGAAGTCTTGGGAACCTGTCTGGATTACCTTTCTTTTTTTAAAAATCAAAGTTTGCTGGAGACACTTTTGGGGCCTTCTGGTACCAGGCTTGAACTTGATTTTTACAGCAAAGGGGGCAGCTGGCGTTCTTTGTAATCAGAGTGCTCTGTGGTTTCCATAAAAGATGACCAGTTCTTCTGACCATGGGAAGAACAAATATGAGGCGGTGGTTACGCATGCAGGCTGCACACCACTTAGACTTAGGATTGAATCCAAGCATTCACTTATTATTAGTGATAACAGGCCACTTTACTTAACTTTCCCAAGCCTCAGTTTCCTCATCTGTGAAGTGGGTGTGTGGTAACATTGGTGCTTTGCTCATAAGCTTTGGGAGGATAAATGAGTTACTGAAGCACAGTGCACTGAGCCTAACAAAACTTCTTGCTGTCATTGTTGTCTGGTCTCCCGGTGCCAGCTGGTTGCCCTCCTGGGCATGACCTTGACTGCAGAACTTGAATTCACTGCTCTGCTTCCTGCACTTTGGGCCTCCACTCATAATAGCTGGTTAGATGAGAACATCAACCTCTAAAGCTCAGACTCTTCTGATACGTGGATGAAAGCTGTGAATTCTATACCTAGGAAGAAGCACACATCTGAATGTTTTAAGTGTTCGTGGGACCCTAAAGCCCATAGGTCCATCGGACTAGGTTTTGGAATCCCTGGCTCAAAGGAAATTAATCAGAAAGGAATTATGGAGTGTTTCAATGAACCACAAGAGCTTTCCAGGTGGCACAATGGTAAAGAATCTGCCTGCCAATGTAGGAAATGCAGGAGATGCTGGTTCAATCCCTGGGTCAAGAAGATCCCTTGGAGGAAGGCATGGCAACCCACTCCTGTATCCTTCATGGAGAATTCCATGGACAGGGGAGCCTGGTGGGCTATAGTCCACGGGGTCACTAAGAATCAGACACAGTTGAGTAAGCCCACAAGTGCATACCAGTGCACAATGCTTGCTGTTTGGCAGGATGTAGAAGGCAATGGCACCCCACTCCAGTACTCTTGCCTGGAAAATCCTATGGACGGAGGAGCCTGGTAGGCTGCAGTCCATGGGGTGGCAAAGAGTCGGACACGACTGAGCGACTTCCCTTTCACTTTTCACTTTGCTGCATTGGAGGAGGAAATGGCAACCCACTCCAGTGTTCTTGCCTGGAGAATCCTAGCGACGGGGGAGCCTGGTGGACTATAGTCCACGGGGTCACTAAGAATCAGACACAGTTGAGTAGCCCACAAGTGCATACCAGTGCACAGTGCTTGCTGTTTGGCAGGATGCAGAAGGCAATGGCACCCCACTCCAGTGTTCTTGCCTGGAGAGTCCCGGGGACGGGGGAACCTGGGGGGCTGCCATCAATGGGGTCGCACAGAGTCGGACACAACTCATCGACTTCCCTTTTACTTTTCACTTTCATGCACTGGAGAAGGAAATGGTACCCACTCCAGTGCTCTTGCCTGGAGAGTCCCAGGGACGGGGAGCCTGGCGGCTGCCATCTCTGGAATTGCACAGAGTCGGACACGACTGAGCAATTTCACTTTCACTTTTCACTTTCCTACATTGGAGGAGGAAATGGCACCCGCTCCAGGGCTCTTGCATGGAGAGTCCTGGGGACAGGGAGCCTGGGGGGCTGCAGTCCAGGGCTCTTGCCTGGAGAGTCCCTGGGACGGGGAGCCTGGGGGGCACAGAGTCGACACGACTGAGCGACTCAGCAGAGCAGCAGCAGGACATTGGCAGTTAGTACTTTTCACCAATCCTTGACTCTTTCACAGTTGACTCATTCTGTGGATCTATTCAAAAACAAAACTCACAGAAACACTTCTGCTGGTTGATGGCAGAGTTTCTGGCGAGAACAGCAGTTTGAGAACCAGGAATCATCATTTATTCCACAAATATTTATTGGGTGTACTCTGTGTGAGGTGCTGTACAGCGAACAAAGAACACAGGAGCCCTGCATTCCCGGGGCTTCCATACAAGAGGAAGAACCATAAATGAGCAAAGAGATGGGTAGAGAGGGACCGAAATGGCACTCAGTCCCTTTATCTACTCCTATTCAGTCTTATTTTAAATATTTGTTTATATTTATTTTTGGCTGCTCTGGGTCTTTGTTGCTGTTGCTGGCCAAAATCTTGGCCTTCTCTGCCCACCAAAGCTGAATGAAAAATATGGAGACAGAGTTTGGAGGAAATAGAAAGGTGGCTTTTATCTCAGCCAGTGGAGAGGGGAAAAGAGTAGGCTCATGCCCCAACAACTGTGCCTCCCTAGCCCCCATGAGGAGTCCAGGGGCTTATATACGGCAAGGACTTGAAGTCAGGAGTCAGTGAAGAGGAGCAAGGGTGATAAGATCTTGATTTCTTCCTCTGTGTTATTTCAAAGACAGTCATAAACTGGTGTCAATAACCCGCTGAGTCTGGCTTTTCAGTAGCTCCATGTCCTTCTTCTGATATGTAACTACAAGGGGAAGGGTGTTGTAAGGTAAATCAGCTGCTGCTGCTGCTGCTAAGTCGCTTCAGTCGTGTCCGACCCTGTGCGATCCCATGGACAGCAGCGCTCCAGGCTCCTCTGTCCACGGGATTCTCTAGGCAAGAGTACTCAAGTGGGTTGCCATTTCCTTCTCCAAAACACCAGCTAGGGGATGTATTTAGCCTAGAGTCAAAGTATAGCTCCTGCAGAGTTAGGGGGCAGAAAAGCAAACTTAGTTAGGAGCAATTACAATTTTTAAAAAAACTAGGAATGTTCAGGCCTGCTCACTGTTCTCTTTATATTCTTTGTTCTCAGGAAAGGGAAAGAGAAAAATTCATTCCTCTTTTTTCCTTTTCTTTATAACACTATGACATTATTTCTTTTGAGCTTCCTGGTCATTTTGCACTAGAAAAAAAATTTAAGAGCTGTTTTTATTATGACTATATCTTACATATGTACAGTATAGTCAAACAAGGCCAAAGTTTATACAGTAAGAGGGGAAATTCCCCTCCTAGATTTACAGGATCTCTTTCAGAGCTAAATAGTCTCCATATCTTTCTGCTTAGTGAGTCAGGCCTTTAGAGATGCATTTGCTGATACGACTGGTGGCCAGGAGACAATCTTGGCAGAGCAGAAACCATCATGAAATAGTCTGAATCTCACAGTGAGAGCGTGGGTTCTTGTCTATTCTCCTGCATTCTTGTTAAGTCGAGTCATCTCTGGTGCTAGGTTTTAACATTCCCTCGCCTTGAATCTTTGTTTTAACAGTGGTAGAGCCAAAATCAAGTTCTGACCCATGTTACCCCAATCTATTAAAAAAAAAAAATCCCGTGTGTCTTCATATCCCCTGCCTCCAGGAGCTCACAGTTTAGCTCAGGAAAGGAGAGAGAAACTTACAAGAAATTTGACAATGCCAAGATGGCATATATGAAATGTCAGGCAGACATATTCTCAGGTTCCACCAAAGGTGGCAGCTTGAGGTGAGTCTTGGGAGACGAATGAATTTGTAGAAGGAAGGCTGGCTCTCGTAATTAAATGAGAAGAGCTGAAGAAGGGTAAGCTCTGTTACTAGGACATGGTTGATCAGGAGGAGAAAGTGTGTGTGGAGGCAGGTAGATTGGGTAGGGGTTGTGGACAGCCTGGAATGCCAAACTTGGAAGTCTTTTCTGTAGACAATGGGCATGGAAGGTTCTCAGGGTGTCTGGTGGTAGCTAGAAACAGGTTGAAAGCCTAGAGAATTGATTCAAACCCCAAAGAAGATAAAGCAAAGAGGTGAGTATTACAGGTTCTGGATCCAAGAGAAATGTCTGTAGAGATGAAGCCAAGCCTCTTTCTACAGCCACAAACGTACCTTGTTGTCCTTGTTCAGGGGCACACATGAGACCTGCCATCTCTTACCACATGCCTCCACCCACTTTATGCTTTCCTGGCAGTTCTTGCAGGGTGTCCACGCTTTCTCTTATCTTCATGGCCTTGCACATGCTAATCCTTTTGTCTGGAAAGCCCTTCCCACCCACTGTCTCTTATACACATCTCTACTGACACTGAGCACCTCATGGGAAAGAGTGT
>SJYX01000584.1:681621-731802 GCA_006410675.1 Oreotragus oreotragus | reverse complement strand
CCCACCATCCCCTCCTCTGCTTCCTTACTACCTACATTTTTTGTGTGTGTGACTTGGCTGAGGCTTTACCTTGGTGACTAATGCTGTTTCTGTGTGCCAGTCCCTCCAGCAAGAGGCCTCTTGGTGCCAGCGGAGTCTCCTCGGTTACCTTATCACACTGTATTGTTATTATGTGCTTTATAATTCTCCCCATTGTATCAGAAGCTCCTTAAGGGCAGGGACTTTGTATTGCTCATTTTCAAGCCCAATGCTTGGCCCGGGAGCTGACATGGAGCTGGCACTCTCTAAATTCTTATTGAATGGATCATGCAAGTTAACTGCTCAATTTTGTTTTCCTTTCAGGAACTGACTTAAATGAAAGCAAAATGTTTTTCTCTTCTGGTAGCTCAGACAGTAAAGAATTTCCCGCAATGCAGGAGACCTGGGTTCGATCCCTGGGTGGGGAAGCTCCCCTGGAGGAGGGCACGGCAACCCACTCCAGTATTCTGGCCTGGAGAATCCCATGGATAGAGGAACCTGATGGGCAATAGTCCAAACAAAATGTTATAAAGGAAAACTTCAAGGATGTCAGGGTAATGAGACTCTAGAACTATGGATCTCAAATGGAACCTCAGTGGGCTATGAACTCTTGGATAAGAGTTGGATAAACATTTCAAATGTATTCTTTTTTGGATAATAAAAGATCTATTTTGTTAGGGGTATTGATCATAGGCTCAGTGAACTAAGCAGGGCATTTGACACAAGGTAGCTCTTTCCCGGAAGACTTCCGGGGCTTAGCGTGAAATTGGATCAGCGGCAGATGTGCACGTGAGTATATAAGAGAATACAGTCCGAGCAACAAACATTCTGATCAAACAGATACGGTGGTGAGGACCAGCCAAGGGAATATCACATTAACTGTGAAGGCTTTCATAGAATTCTGTTGTAATCTTTAGTGTTGTTTGAGTCTTTTTATTCTTCCAGTACTCTTGCCTGGAAAATCCTATGGACGGAGGAGCCTGGTAGGCTGCAGTCCATGGGGTCGCTGAGAGTCGGATACGACTGAGCGACTTCACTTTCACTTTTCACTTTCATGCATTGGAGAAAGAAATGGCAACCCACTCCAGTGTTTTTGCCTGGAGAATCCCAGGGAGGGAGAAGCCTGGTGGGCTACCGTCTATGGGGTCACACAGAGTCAGACACAACTGAAGTGACTTAGCAGCTGCAGCATTCTTCAAGTTGCTGCCAAAATTCTACATGGGAATCACTGCCCTAGAAAGTTTCTGAATGATGCCCAGGCCATTGGTCAATAAGTAGCAGGTCTTACAACAGACACCAACAGGTGATATTAATGGACTTCTTGTTCTTTCTCTTTGATGCCATATTTTCAAAGCAATGAAAGGTTTAAATCAAGGACTGTCTTGTTCTTTTTTTTTTTTTTTGAAATCGTTACCCTTTGACAAGTTTTAAAACTGTGTCTTGTATTAGGTTAATAATTAAATTGCCGCTTTTCAATAGACACCATTTTTCAGTCATGCTCTTCACTGATTATTTTCACATTGATAAGATAAAGGACACTGAAAGTCACAGTAGGAAAGCTTCTGCCTTTTATGATTTACCTGAAATTGCATTAATGGTTGGCTTTTAATCAGGGTTTGCTAACTAATAGCTTCCCCTCGACACCCCCCTTTTTTTCAAACCGCTCTTCTATATTCTTAACAGTATTATGCCTGCTTGATCTGTGTCTGAGAAAAACCTGCTAAGATCCCCCAGCAGATTGTGGGTTTATTATTTTCACCTTCCAATTGTATCTGTTTTTATTTAATGTGTTTCCAGATTATTTTGGTAGATGCAATCAAATTTTGGTGGAATGTTTCTTTTATTACCGTGTAGCATTCTACCTTATCTATATTGATTTTACTATAAGTTATATCATGCTGCTGCTGCTGCTAAGTCGCTTCAGTCCTGTCTGACTCTGGGCAACCCTATGGACTGTAGCCCACCAGGCTTCTCTATCCATGGAATTCTCTATGCAAGAGTACTGGAGTGGGTTGCCAGGCCCTCCTTCAGGGGATCCTCCCAACCCAGAGATCAAACCCTGGTCTCCTGCATTGCAGGCAGATTCTTTACCACTGAGCCAGCAGGAAAGCCCGAGTTAATATCGTATTTTATCACAAATTAATACCACTGTGCAAACTATGGTTTCAGTACTTCCGCAGTGTGTCTTTTCTCAGCATTTCTGTGTCAGTTTGTTTCAGAAACAGTTTTACATGACTTTTATAGACAGGATATAGCCTCATTAAAAAAAAATAAGAATGGATGGTCTGTTTCTATTGAAGAGTGAACATAGCCTATTGACATTTCTTGTTATTTCTCATATATTTAAACTTATTTTAAGCATTTTCTTTTATGACTGGTGCTTTCCATCCTTCTTGTTTGCATTTTTTTTTCCAGTCCTGCCTTCAATTAGATTGACGAAATATTTTCATATTCCCGTTCCCTCTTTTGCTGATGTGGAAGCTGTAAATTCTGCATGTTAAATTTTATTTTTGCCTTTAAACTTCTAAACTTAATACATAACTCTAACTCTTTTTAGAAAAATATAAAGGTATATAGTTTCTACCACCTACCATCTTAATGTAACAGCTATTGACATTTTGACACCTTCTGTTCAAGGTATATTTATTTACTTGTTTGTAATGTGCCTTCAGGCAGTGGCGTTGTCCTAGCTCACTACACCTACATTCAGGTCTTCAGTTCAGTCGCTCAGTCATGTCCGACTCTTTGTGACCCCATGAAACGCAGCACGCCAGGCCTCCCTGTCCATCACCATCTCCTGGAGTTCACTCAGACTCACGTCCATTGAGTCCGTGATGCCATCCAGCCATCTTATCCTCTGTCGTCCCCTTCTCCTCCTGCCCCCAATCCCTCCCAGCATCAGAGTCTTTTCCAATGAGTCAACTCTTCTCATGAGGTGGCCAAAGTACTGGAGTTTCAGCTTTAGCATCATTTCTTCCAAAGAAATCCCAGGGTTGATCTCCTTCAGAATGGACTGGTTGGATCTCCTTGCAGTCCAAGGGACTCTCAAGAGTCTTCTCCAACACCACAGTTCAAAAGCATCGATTCTTCGGCGCTCAGCTTTCTTCACAGTCCAACTTTCACATCCATACATGACCACAGGAAAAACCATAGCCTTGACTAGGCGGACCTTAGTCGGCAAAGTAATGTCTCTGCTTTTGAATATACTATCCAGGTTGGTCATAACTTTTCTTCCAAGGAGTAAGCGTCTTTTAATTTCATGGCTGCAGTCACCATCTGCAGTGATTTTGGAGCCCAAAAAAATAAAGTCTGACACTGTTTCCACTGTTTCCCCATCTATTTCCCATGAAGTGATGGGACCGGATGCCATGATCTTCGTTTTCTGAATGTTGAGCTTTAAGCCAACTTTTTCGCTCTCCTCCTTCACTTTCATCAAGAGGCTTTTTAGCTCCTCCTCACTTTCTGCCATAAGGGTGGTGTCATCAGCATATCTGAGGTTATTGATATTTCTCCCGGCAATCTTGATTCCAGCTTGTGTTTCTTCCAGTCCAGCGTTTCTCATGATGTACTCTGCATAGAAGTTAAATAAGCAGGGAGACAATATACAGCCTTGACGTACTCCTTTTCCTATTTGGAACCAGTCTGTTGTTCCATGTCCAGTTCTAACTGTTGCTTCCTGACCTGCATACAGATTTCTCAAGAGGCAGGTTAGGTGGTCTGGTATTCCCATCTCTTTCAGAATTTTCCACAGTTTATTGTGATCCACACAGTCAAAGGCTTTGGCATAGTCAATAAAGCAGAAATAGATGTTTTTCTGGAACTCTCTTGCTTTTTCCATGATCCAGCGGATGTTGGCAATTTGATCTCTGGTTCCTCTGCCTGTTCTAAAACCAGCTTGAACATCAGGAAGTTCACGGTTCACATATTGCTGAAGCCTGGCTTGGAGAATTTTGAGCATTACTTTACTAGCGTGTGAGATGAGTGCAATTGTGTGGTAGTTTGAGCATTCTTTGGCATTGCCTTTCTTTGGAATTGGAATGAAAACTGACCTTTTCCAGTCCTGTGGCCACTGCTGAGTTTTCCAAATTTGCTGGCATATTGAGTGCAGCACTTTCACAGCATCATCTTCCAGGATTTGAAACAGCTCAACGGGAATTCCATCACCTCCACTAGCTTTGTTCTTAGTGATGCTTTCTAAGGCCCACTTGACTTCACATTCCAAGATGTCTGGCTCTAGATTAGTGATCACATCCTCATGATTATCTGGGTCGTGAAGATCTTTTCTGTACAGTTCTTCTGTGTATTCTTGCCACCTCTTCTTAATATCTTCTGCTTCTGTCAGGTCTACAAATACTTTATTGTGGATGTCTATTGTCTTGAGTGTTTGTCTTCAATTCTTTGGATGATAGCTTTCCTTTTGGTTCTGGAAACTGCTTCATCCACTGGAGCAGGAGTTCCCATGCTCTTAGAGAACAAAGCAACTGGCCTTTGCTGATTGGCTCAGAGTGAGCACTGAACTTAAATTCAGCCAATCAGAGTCGTTCCTCAATTTTTTTTAATTGGAACAGAAAAAAAACAAAAAAACAAAAAGGTTCATCCTTTCTTGTCCCTTACACTGTGATGGGTCAACTATGACACAAGGACTATCAGCATGATCCCTACAATCCAGGAGTGGCCCACTTAGAATTAGGAAAGGAACCATGAAATCTGCTAGGTGGCAGAAGGTAAATTCATATCACAAGTGGACCTGAGATAAAAACACTATCTATAATACTCAAGATGAATTTTTTAAAAATCCTGAATGACAGTTTTCATTTAATATCCAGCTTCTACCTGAATCTTTTTTTGTTCTTGGCCTGTGTTTGTGGCTGCACCCCTGTGCACATGTGCTTATTTAGGGCAAGGGTGCCTCTCAGCCAGCCTGGACTCGGACCATCCAACCCATTCCTGTTTCTGCAGGTCTCAGAGGCAGTCAGAGGGAACCTCACCCTTGCAGTACTGGGACAAAGAGACACTTCCTTATTTGGGACAGGGTTTAGCAACTTTTATTCTCATATCCTTCGTGTTTTATTTCCCATGAAAAAGCATAGCTAAGAGTAGTGGAGCCTCATTTTTTGAAGGTTTTTCAAACCAAAAAAGTTTTTTTCTCCTTCCAAACGTTGAACTTTTAATTTTGTGTTGGTATATAGCTGATTAGGGCTTCCCTGTTAGCTCAGTGGGTAAAGAATCCTTCTGCAATGCAGGAGACCCTAGTTTGATTTCAGGGTTGGGAAGATCCCCTGGAGAAGGGATAGGCTACCCACTCCAGTATTCTTGGGCTTCCCTGGTGGCTCAGTTGGTAAAGAATCCCCCCACCATGCAGGAGACCTAGATTTGATCCCTGGGTTGGAAAAGTCCCCTGGAGAAGAGCATGATCTTCATGGACAGAATCCCCATGGATAAATCCNCTGGAGAAGGGATAGGCTACCCACTCCAGTATTCTTGGGCTTCCCTGGTGGCTCAGTTGGTAAAGAATCCCCCCACCATGCAGGAGACCTAGATTTGATCCCTGGGTTGGAAAAGTCCCCTGGAGAAGAGCATGATCTTCATGGACAGAATCCCCATGGATAAATCCAGGGGATCTGTGCATGGGAATCTCTTGCCTGGAGAATCCTCATGGACAGAGGAGTCTGGTGAACTATAGTCCATGGGGTCGCAAAGAGTTGGACATGACTGAGTGATTAAGTGCAGCACAGCACCTCACTGATTCACAGTGTTGTGGTAGTTTCAGGTCAACAGTGAAGGGGTACTTGAACTCCCCTCCCATCTAACCTGCATATAACATTGAGTAAAGCTCCATTTGCTATACAATAGATCCTTGCTGGTTATCCATTTTGAATATAGCAGTGTGTACATGACCTTCCCAAACTCCCTAACTGTCCCTCCCCCTCAACACTCCCCCCTCCCCGAAACCATTAGACTTTCGTTTTCTAAGTCTGTGAGTTTCTGTTTTGTAAGTAAGTTCATTTGTATCATTTCTTTTTTAGATTTCACACAAAAGGGATGTCATATGATATTAAAGCAATACTCTAACCTGAAGACTTGGGACAGATATGTTGACTTCTTGTGAGTCCTTTCTTGTCCAAAGATTCCCAGACATCACACACACATGTTCTGTGATGAACATGGTGTGGTTGCCAAAGCCCCAGCCCAGTGGCTGACAAAGGCCCCCTAAATGCACCCCCTGAAGTTTTGAGTGTCAGTTCCCAAGCTCTTGATGACCAGTGGTGGCAATACCCTGGATACAGCTGGAGGCGAAGAAAACCAGAGTGGGATTGATACAGGAAAGCTGTGACAAAGAGATGTTGCGGGGGGTGGGGGGCGCTGCCTGTTTCAGGCACAGGCCAGCAAGACAGTAATCAAGATGGAGACAGGCAAGTGCCAATGGAGTGGGCAGTCTCAGGCTGGCGCTTTGGCAGGCCCATGCTTGAATATGAGATGGGGCTACCCAGATGTGGAGTAAGCTGGTGACAGGTTGAGTACCAGGACCCCTAAATCAAGCCAAGGGGAGGCTAGGAAGTCAGCTGCTTTGGCTCCAGAAGAGTAGATTAAAAAAAGAAAGGGAGGCTGACCAGGAAAAGGCTGGAAAAGACTGAGGCCTCACCATGTGGAAGGATCGTCCCTCGGGCACTGGCAGCTTGGGTGTGGGAGCTAAGGTGACAGAGGGGAGTTGGGCAATCAGCGTTGGCAGCGGGAACAGGAAGCTGCCCCCCACTCCTGTGTGATGTTTGCCATGGTCCCTGCCACACAAAGAGCATTCAGATAATCTGCCCCTTGTCCTGGGGCTTCCGGGGTGTGGTGGGTTCTCACCGATAGGGCTGGCTCCACCTTTCCAGAGCACACTCACCTGAGTGACCCAGGGATAGCTTGGAAGCTTCTGGAGAGGCCTCCCTTTCCCTACAGTGGCCTCAAGTGACCTGCCCTTCCTGGTACACGCATCCCCCAGCTGAACGGTCTGGATGACAAGCATCTCTGTCTGGCCTGCAGCAGCTGAGAGGCCTTCGCAGAGGCAGGGTGACCCATGTGAAGCAGGAGGGCTTGGAGCCATTTCTTTGAATTTGGGTGTGTGGCTTGACTTCCCTGGAGCTCAGTTTTCTCATCCGTAAAATGGGGGCAGGAGAAGGTTTGGATGTGGATGTTCGCTGAGGTTGAGGCTAGTTCTGGGATCCTGAGACTCAAAGGGGACCCGGAATGGCAGATGGGGCAGTTTCCACGCAGGGAAGCCAAGAGGTCTTGAAAACTTGAGCGAAGGAGCCATGCCTTCCTATGGGTTTAAGGCTGGGTCTTCCTGCTCTCCTGTGACAAGGACAAGAAATTTGCCTCTTAAATTTCTGTTTTTTGGCCAAAGTGGAAAGAACAGTACAACTAATCTAGAAAAGTAAAGTCAACTAAACCTTAGAGCAACCTGGCGCTTCAGAAGCCTGCTCCTGCTGCTGCTTCGTCGCTTCCGTCCTGTCCAGCACTGTGCGACCCCATGGGCTGTAGCCCGCCAGGCTCCTCTGTCCATGGGCTTCCCCAGGCAAGAATACTGGAGTGGGTTGCCATGCCCTCCTCCAGGGGATCTTCCCGACCCAGGAATTGAACTCAGGTCTGCTGCATTGCAGGCGGATTTTTTTACCATCTGAGCCACCAGGGAAGCCCAAGAATACTGGAATAGGTAGCCTATTCCTTCTCCAGGAGATCTTCCTGACCCAGGAATCAAACCGAGGTCTTCTGCATTGCAAGTGGATTCTTTAGCAACTGAGCTACATTTATCCCCGACTCACTGATAAATGACTTTTCAATGTAATAGTAGGGTCCTGATTGAAAGTGTTGAAAGTGTTAGTAGCTCAGTCGTGTGTGGCTCCCTGTGACCCCGTGGACTGTAGCCCGCCAGGTTCTTCTGTCTGTGGAAATTTTGTCCAGGCAAGACTACTGGAATGGGTAGCCATTCCTTTCTCCCGGGGATCTTCGGGACCCAGGAGTTGAACCCAGATCTCCTGTATTTCAAGCAGATTCTTTACCGGCTGAGCCACCAGGGAAGCTGATGGATTCCTTTAAATGGCCACTTTCCCTAGTTTTCATACAAATAGGGTTCTATTCACACAGTGTTACTCATTAAGTTTAAAGGACACTTCTACTGTATGAAGAAAATATAATTAAAATCCTTTCTGGAGTCTTTTTGAGACTCATATATTCTTTAGGGAAATAGTTAGATGTCTACGGTATGGTCGAAACACAAATTTATTTTTTGGCTTTGTCCCTTAAAAATTTTGTCAGTTAGGGTATTGTCTCCTGTTCCAAAAAGAAAACTTAGGCTGCTGCTCTGTAGAAGTGTGGGAGAGGGCTATGGCTGCTTTAAATCACAAGCCAAAATTTTGGGGCTGCCAGTCTGGGGGCCAGAGAAGATGTGAGCACTAAGCCCGGGGCTTGGACACTCGAGTTGCCCACCACTGCATAAGCCAGGAGGCCTGGGCAGGATGCAGGTCAAGCAAGACTTGTTTCTACAAAGTTATAGTGATGTATGCTTGAGGAGGATCAGGATTAACATAGTTATCTGTCAACCACAGGGCAGGGATAAGAGGTGGGATAGGGTGGGGGGAACTTGAGACCACCTAGGAAGAGCCTGGGACCTTGGTACCGTCTCAGGAGGCAGGAGGATGCCTGGGGAATGATGGGCGTTGGCCTTCTCATCAATATTGATGAACAGGAGACTTCCCTGGTGGTCCGGTGGTTCAGACTCCGAGCTTCCGCTGCTGGGGCCTGGGTTCCACCCCTGACTGGGGGCCCAGGATCCCACAAGCTACACAGCATGGCAAAAAAAAAAGTAGTGAGTGGGAGATTTGTGATAGCATTTTATTGAGTGAAGAAATATTAATGTGTTTATTCCATTTGAATATTGTAGAGCAATTATCACTATGGCTTGTGATAAAGACACAAACATATTCTTCTTAAAAATCATTAAAATGAAAGAGTTTGGGGATTCCCATGTGACTCAGGGGTAGAGAATCTGCCTGCAATGTAGAAGACCTGGGTTCAATCCCTGGGTCGGGAAGATCCCCTGGAGGAGGAAATGCCAGCCCACTCCAACATTCTTGCCTGGAAAATCCCATGGACAGAGGGGCCTCCCGGGCTATAGTCCATGGAGCCACAAAGACCCAACTGAGTGACTGAGCATGCACAAAGTAAAAGAGTTTATGTTCACATATTTTCCCCTTTCTAATAAAATGAAACATTTTGCTATTTTTTAATTGGAGTGTTTTTTTCATTATGAAATTATAAATGACCAGAAAATTAAATTTTTATCACTCATTGCAGCAATCTGTCAATGAGACTATTTTAGATTGATGCACAAGTGATAATTCATGACTCAAATTAAAGTTTATTTCAATTCACTCTGGCTGCTGTTCTGTCAATACATAAGAGTTTTTTAAAGTAGTTTGTGATCAGACACTTACAAGATCTGGAAACATACCTCCCAGAAATGTCAAGGATTTTGACAGCATCTTTGAGGTCCAGCTGAAGCCCTAAGCTGCTCTAAACCTCAGCTGATCCCTTGAATCCATGGAAGATGGCTTCAGAGAGCCACCTGGTACATTCACCCCCTCCCCCCCAAACAGCATGGGTGACCTGTGAACTGCTGATGACTTCATTTTTGCCTTTTAAATAAAATGTATTTATGCCAATAATAATTCAAAACACCCAGTGATTGTCTAGCTATGAAAAAGTGAATACATAATTTAGATGAAGATTTGAACTTATACATGCCTAGGCACTGCCAAGTATCATTTCCCAAATCTTTCACTGTTATAGATCTGACTCTTTTCTGTTCTCACACCTGGTACATTCACCCCCTCCCCCCCAAACAGCATGGGTGACCTGTGAACTGCTGATGACTTCATTTTTGCCTTTTAAATAAAATGTATTTATGCCAATAATAATTCAAAACACCCAGTGATTGTCTAGCTATGAAAAAGTGAATACATAATTTAGATGAAGATTTGAACTTATACATGCCTAGGCACTGCCAAGTATCATTTCCCAAATCTTTCACTGTTATAGATCTGACTCTTTTCTGTTCTCCAGATTCACGCTTTTAAAGGTCTTTGATTTCATCCAAGTCTTTTTTCTTTTTTAATTTTTTTTTTTTTTTTCTTTTTGGCCACACTGTGTGGCCTGTGGGATCCTAGTTTCTCAACCAGGGATTGAACCTGCACCCTCAGCAGTGAACGCATGGAGTCCTAATGACTTGACTGCCAGGGAATTCCCTAAGTCTTTTTCCTTAAAGTCAAAATCTTCCATGGTCTCTAAGGTCTCAAAGGAATGGAAAGGTTTCCACCTGTTACTTTCTGATGAGCCAGTGATTTTTCTGTCCACCTGGACTGTATGATTCTTGAGGCAGGGGTTATTCTATTCTTCCCGGCAGATTTCCAGACCCCTGCACAGTATGGCCGGGGAAGGCAATGGCACCCCACCCCAGTACTCTTGCCTGGAAAATCCAATGGACGGAGTAGCCTGGTGGGCTGCAGTCCATGGGGTCGCTAACAGTCGGACAGACTGAGCGACTTCACTTTCACTTTTCTCTTTCATGCATTGGAGAAGGAAATGGCAACCCACTCCAGTATTCTTGCCTGGAGAATCCCAGGGATGGGGGAGCCTGGTGGGCTGCCGTCTATGGGGTCACACAGAGTCGGACACGACTGAAGTGACTTAGCAGCAGCAGCGGCACAGTATGGCAGGTGTGGCCATGCTTGATAAGCAAGATGCTCCGAACGTGCTGATACACACTGTCATTTCTTGTTTCTTCATAAAAGAGGTCCCCCGTCGCTCTCCTCCTCAAAACCCTGCCAGGACTCCATGTCCTGCAGAATTAAATGTAGACTTCTCCATGAGCTGTTTGAAGCTGTTGCCTTGCAGCCCAAACCACCTTTCTTTTTATTTCTTTATTCATTCACTCGTTTAGCTCTTTTTGGCGGTGCTGGGCCTTTGCTGCTGCGTGGGCTTTTCTCTAGTTGGTGGCGAGCCGACGCTACTCTCGTTGCAGGGCGTGGGCTTCCCATCGCACTGATTTCTGCTGTTGCAGAGTGCAGGCTCTGGGCATGGGGGCTTCAGTAGTTAGTTTCTGGGCTCGAGAGCACAGGTTCAATAGTTGTGGCGTGTGGGCTTAGCTGCTCCGTGGCATGTGGGATTTTCCCGGACCAGGGGTAGAACTCGTGTTCCCTGTATTGGCAGGCAGATTCTTTATCACCAAGCCACCAGGGAAGCCCCCAAACCACCTTTCTCCTGTTCCCAAATAAACCTGTTGCTGCAATGTGATTTTCCTTTCGTATTGGCAGCCAGGAGGCCTTGGTCAGAGCTGTCCTTTCTCGGTTCCCACACTTTGGTGTGTATCAGAATCATTCAGGAAGTTGAAGCAAAAGATCTCCAGATCCAACGCCAAACTTGATGTATCAGAATCTTGGGGGTGTGGGACCCAGGCATCCGTATTTTAAACCCTGATAGTTCTGCCCCCCACCCTATCCACTGACTCCAGTATTCTTGCCTGGGAAATCCCATGGACAGAGGAGCTTGGTGGTCTACAGTCCATGGAATTGCAAGAGTCAGACGCCACTTAGCGGTTAACCACAACTGCGCCCCCATCCCCACCCCTGCCCCCAGCACAGCTCTTTGGCCTCCGATTTTAGAACCAATACAAAGGAACCTCATTCGTTTACCACTGTATGTAGCTCTGTTGAAAAACAAAAGAGAAATTTAAGGAGCTCCTGCCCTGTGTAGGTTTCTATGGTTCAATGAGGAGCTTCCAGTTGACCCTGGAGGACGCATCTCCATCCGCAGGGAGGGACCTCTTCATACTTGGGCCACAAAGCAATGGAAGCAAAGTGATTTCTGGTTCAACCAGGAAGCCACCTTAAAAAATCTGGCTTTCTTACCTCCTCTTATCTTGAAACAATCTTTATAGTTTACTGCTGAAAAGACAGGGGTTATCAAAGAGTTGCCAGATTCTAAGATCCACTAGAAATCTGTAAGGAGGCAACAGATGGAGCAGAAAAGAGCTTTGACTAGAGAGGGGGTTGGGAGGGGCATTGAGTAGGGGATGTCTGAACTCTCCTTGTGTATTGGGAAGAAATACCAGAAAACAATCTTTTCTAATTGAATTATTTTGTTGACTCACACATTTTAGGTTCCATTCTTAACATTTTCGAAATTAGAAATCATCTCAGTTGAGATGCTTTTGCTGTGCTGTTTCTTCCTTCTTCCTCTTTCAACTTGGCTATTAATCCAGCGGTAAGACTTCAATATAATCCATGCCATATGATCATCATCAGTTCAGTTCAGTTCAGTCACTCAGCTGTGTCCAGCTCTTTGTGAACCCACAGACTGCATCATGCCAGGCTTCCCTGTCCATCACCAACTCCCAGAGCTTGCTCAGACTCATGTGCCTCAAGTCGTTGATGCCATCCAACCATCTTTCAACCCCTTCTCCTCCTGACTTCAATCTTTCCCAGCATCAGGGTCTTTTCCAGTGAGTCTACACTTCACATCAGGTGGCCAAAGTATTGGAGTTTCAGCTTTAGCATCAGTCCTTCCAGTGAATATTCAGGACTGATTTCCTTTAGGATTGACTGGTTGGATCTCCTTGCTGTCCACGACACTCTCAAGAGTCCTCTCCAACACCACAGTTCAAAAGCATAAATTCTTTGACACTCAGCTTTCTTTATAGTCCAACTCTCATATCCATACATGACTACTGGAAAAGCCATAGCCTTGACTAGATGGACCTTTGTCAGCAAAATAATGTCTCTGTTTTTTAATATGCTTTATAGAAAGTCAGGATTTCACTGGACCACCAGATAACTCCCCAGCCATCATCATGGCATTCTGTATATTTTACCTGGGGGACCCAGCCCTCCTCTTTTGTTGAGTGTAGACCATTTTTCCCATCTCTCTGCTTTCAAGGAGAGATGAGAGAAAAGTCCTACAGGAGAATTCCTTTTTTTTTTTTTTAACTGAAGTGACTTAGCAGCAGCAGCAGCACAGTATGGCAGGTGTGGCCATGCTTGATAAGCAAGATGCTCCGAACGTGCTGATACACACTGTTATTTCTTGTTTCTTCATAAAAGAGGTCCCCCGTTGCTCTCCTCCTCAAAACCCTGCCAGGACTCCATGTCCTACAGAATTAAATGTAGACTTCTCCATGAGCTGTTTGAAGCTGTTGCCTTGCAGCCCAAACCACCTTTCTTTTTATTTCTTTATTCATTCACTCGTTTAGCTCTTTTTGGCGGTGCTGGGCCTTTGCTGCTGCGTGGGCTTTTCTCTAGTTGGTGGCGAGCCGAGGCTACTCTCGTTGCAGGGCGTGGGCTTCCCATCGCACTGATTTCTGCTGTTGCAGAGTGCAGGCTCTGGGCATGGGGGCTTCAGTAGTTAGTTTCTGGGCTCGAGAGCACAGGTTCAATAGTTGTGGCGTGTGGGCTTAGCTGCTCCGTGGCATGTGGGATTTTCCCGGACCAGGGGTAGAACTCGTGTTCCCTGTATTGGCAGGCAGATTCTTTATCACCAAGCCACCAGGGAAGCCCCCAAACCACCTTTCTCCTGTTCCCAAATAAACCTGTTGCTGCAATGTGATTTTCCTTTCGTATTGGCAGCCAGGAGGCCTTGGTCAGAGCTGTCCTTTCTCGGTTCCCACACTTTGGTGTGTATCAGAATCATTCAGGAAGTTGAAGCAAAAGATCTCCAGATCCAACGCCAAACTTGATGTATCAGAATCTTGGGGGTGTGGGACCCAGGCATCCGTATTTTAAACCCTGATAGTTCTGCCCCCCACCCTATCCACTGACTCCAGTATTCTTGCCTGGGAAATCCCATGGACAGAGGAGCTTGGTGGTCTACAGTCCATGGAATTGCAAGAGTCAGACGCCACTTAGCGGTTAACCACAACTGCGCCCCCATCCCCACCCCTGCCCCCAGCACAGCTCTTTGGCCTCCGATTTTAGAACCAATACAAAGGAACCTCATTCGTTTACCACTGTATGTAGCTCTGTTGAAAAACAAAAGAGAAATTTAAGGAGCTCCTGCCCTGTGTAGGTTTCTATGGTTCAATGAGGAGCTTCCAGTTGACCCTGGAGGACGCATCTCCATCCGCAGGGAGGGACCTCTTCATACTTGGGCCACAAAGCAATGGAAGCAAAGTGATTTCTGGTTCAACCAGGAAGCCACCTTAAAAAATCTGGCTTTCTTACCTCCTCTTATCTTGAAACAATCTTTATAGTTTACTGCTGAAAAGACAGGGGTTATCAAAGAGTTGCCAGATTCTAAGATCCACTAGAAATCTGTAAGGAGGCAACAGATGGAGCAGAAAAGAGCTTTGACTAGAGAGGGGGTTGGGAGGGGCATTGAGTAGGGGATGTCTGAACTCTCCTTGTGTATTGGGAAGAAATACCAGAAAACAATCTTTTCTAATTGAATTATTTTGTTGACTCACATATTTTAGGTTCCATTCTTAACATTTTCGAAATTAGAAATCATCTCAGTTGAGATGCTTTTGCTGTGCTGTTTCTTCCTTCTTCCTCTTTCAACTTGGCTATTAATCCAGCGGTAAGACTTCAATATAATCCATGCCATATGATCATCATCAGTTCAGTTCAGTTCAGTCACTCAGCTGTGTCCAGCTCTTTGTGAACCCACAGACTGCATCATGCCAGGCTTCCCTGTCCATCACCAACTCCCAGAGCTTGCTCAGACTCATGTGCCTCAAGTCGTTGATGCCATCCAACCATCTTTCAACCCCTTCTCCTCCTGACTTCAATCTTTCCCAGCATCAGGGTCTTTTCCAGTGAGTCTACACTTCACATCAGGTGGCCAAAGTATTGGAGTTTCAGCTTCAGCATCAGTCCTTCCAGTGAATATTCAGGACTGATTTCCTTTAGGATTGACTGGTTGGATCTCCTTGCTGTCCACGACACTCTCAAGAGTCCTCTCCAACACCACAGTTCAAAAGCATAAATTCTTTGACACTCAGCTTTCTTTATAGTCCAACTCTCATATCCATACATGACTACTGGAAAAGCCATAGCCTTGACTAGATGGACCTTTGTCAGCAAAATAATGTCTCTGTTTTTTAATATGCTTTATAGAAAGTCAGGATTTCACTGGACCACCAGATAACTCCCCAGCCATCATCATGGCATTCTGTATATTTTACCTGGGGGACCCAGCCCTCCTCTTTTGTTGAGTGTAGACCATTTTTCCCATCTCTCTGCTTTCAAGGAGAGATGAGAGAAAAGTCCTACAGGAGAATTCCTTTTTTTTTTTTTTAACTTTTTATTTTGTACTGGGATATAGCCAGTTAACAAACAATGCTGTGATAGTTTCAGGTGAACAGTAAAGAGATTCAGCCATTCAATACCTCTGGTGTTGACTTAAATGATTTTTATTCTATTATTATTTAAACATATACAAAGAAGAAATGCAGTATTCAAATTCACTTATAGAACTCAACCCACCAAAGACAGATGTATACTCAGAATACTATCTGAACTACCCACCCAAGAACACACAACTGAGCAATATTAATCCAATCTAGTGAATAATGTGGTTTTGTTGAAACAAAATTGTTCCCATTGAGTTTCAAAAACACTTGACCCTTTTTCTGGTCCTACATTGAATGTTTCTGTAGTTGATTTTTTTTATATACAAAACTTTGTATTTTGGATTGGAGTATAGCTGATTAACAGTGTTGTGGTATTTCAGGTGACCAGCAAAGAGACTCAGCCACAGATATACATATATCCATTCTCCCCCAAACTTCCCTCCCATCCAGGCTGCCACAGAACATTGAGCAGTTTCATATGCTGTACAGTAGGTCCTTGTTGGTTATACATTTTAAATATAGCAGTGCATACATGTCCACCCCAAACTTCTTAATATCCCTTTCTCCCACCCTTCCCCCTTTGGCAACCATAAATTCATTCTCTAAGCCTGTGAGTCTGTCTCTGTTTTGTAAATACATTCATTTGTATCATTTCCTTTTAGATTCCACATATAAGGGATATCATATGATATTTCTACTCCTCTGACTTCCTTCACTCAGTATGACACTCTCCATGTTACTGCAAATGGCATTATTTGATTATTTTTAATGGCTGAGTAATATTCCATCAGATATATCTACAGGAGAATTCTTGAGAAAATAACAGTTTAAGAAGAAAACCCACCTCCAACGGGGTGTTTCAGCCCAGGAAAGGCCCCAAGTGTTGCTAGCAGTGAGGAGGAGGAGGAAGACGAGAAATGGATAGGGATCGGATGTGGGGTTTCTTAGCTGGGACTGAGATTTCCGTGTGTCTGTTTGCACAGAAAAGTGAAAGCCTGTTGGGAGTTTTGGGTCTCACTTTTCTTCATCTGTGAAGTGGGCTGAATCTCACCTGAAGAGTGTATATGAAGCCTTGTTGTCAAGCTTGGGGTGCTGAGAGCATGGCAGTTTTTGCAACTTGTCCTCAAGTCCTAGAAAATAGGACAGATTGGAAGATTTTAATAGCATTAAAGTCAAAATTCCTGATGGCTGTGAACTGACATGCAGGAGCTGTCTATCTCTGGGCTTCATGGGCCACCATGGGATTCTAAGTGTAACCTCTGCTTTGCTGGAGCTGAGATGGGTTGAAGGAGGCAGTACAGGAAAGCCAACTTCCTCACCCTCCTCTTCATCACACTCCAGGTGCCATCCTTCACCTAGGTAATCTGTCCATGAGGCCACTAGGGAGACATTTTTTCAAGGCCTTGGAAACAAGAGAACTAATGTCTCTAAGAGAAGCAAGTGAGTTAAATTTTACACTGATCTTGTTTCCTTCTTTGCTTTGCCTGCTAAGAAGCTTAGAGTCACAATTAGAACTGCGTTCTAGCAGCTAAGTTCCTTTAGTGGAGTCTTTTATGACATTTCTCAATTTGGGGTTGAAATTTTACTCCAGCTTTGTTTTCCTAGCCTACCATTACTTTTTATGGTCTTGTTAAACATTTTTTTCTTTGCTGTTGCACTGTACATGATTTTGAAAATTGCATCAAACTGTTTGGGAGCAAGGCAGGTGCAAACAAATTAGGAGAGAAATATCACATCCTGTCTGGGAATCTCAGGCAAGAACACTATCATGAGGAAGCTTGTAGGGTCTGGGTGAGGCAGTTGTGTCCTGAGCTCTCCCCACTCTACTCACTTATTAACTACGATCGTGGGAGTAACTACTTCACCTCTGTGAGCCTCAGTTTTCTTCATCTGTGATGCGGGCTGCGTCTCACCTGAAGAGTGTATATGAAGCTTTGCTATCAATTTCAGGGTGCCTAGAGCACGGCAGTTTTTGCAGTTGTCCTCAAGTGCTGTTTGAGATCTTGCTGGGTGTGCAAGAAATGGAAGCCGTGCTTCCTGATTTCAAAAGGGGGGCCCAAGTGGTGACGGAATAATTAGGGCTCAGTCCAACATGACATGTGAGCCGGAGGAAGGTGGAGAGGGAGGGGGGCTGACCCCGTGGGTGTGGAGAAAAAGGTTTCATGGAGGAAGGAAGAGGGATTAATCCATTTTTCTGAGAATGTGTAAAGCAATGACAGAGGAAGGGAAAGAATTCTGAGCAGCTTTTTCTGGTTGAATGAGAACCAGGTAAAGCCCGCCCTGTGCCCTGGTGCTTTCTGTAAGAGGAAAGGGTTTGGCGCTGGGTCCTCCCAGTCCGGAGCCCCTCCGTGCCCAGACCTCCAATGCCTTGATGTGGGACACACAGCTCTCCCCCAGCCTTGGGTAAAGTCAGGCTGGCTCCCTTGACCTGAGCCAGCTCCTTACTGGACAAGGTTTCCCGCTGCTCAGTTCTCAACCCGATCAAATGTTTGTTCAGTTAAGTCAAGCCAAATGGTTGGTCTCTGAGGGATACTGCCCACATGTGTGTGCAGTGCAGTGGGCTCAGTGGTAAAGAATCCACCTGCCGAGGCAGGAGACGCAGGTTCTATCCCTGGGTTGGGAAGATCCCCTGGAGGGGGACAAGGCAACCCACTCCAGTATTCTTGCCTGAATGATCCCATGGACAGAGGAGCCTGGTGAACTGCAGTCTATGGGGTTGCAAAGAGTCAGACACGACAGAGCACACACACACACACACGTGCACTGGCTCTCTGGGTCTCGTGTTGTAACAAGGAAGAAGGAACTATGGACAAAACATTTCTCATTCAAGGAACTAGCCGAGAGTCGGTGATGGCTTTGTGGAGCCATCAATCACGTTTCCTTCTTCGCTGGCCATGCATAAGAACTCCATTATGGCTGTGCTGTTTTTAAGGTGGTTTTGTTTTCTTTGGTTTGGCTGAGTGCTATGTGCTTGTCATTGCCCTGTACCCATTTACAACTCTTTCTTGTTCCAATTTCCTTGGAGTTCTTACAGCATGTGTTGTGGTTTTCAACACCCCCTGTCAAGGCCACAGCAAAGACTGACTTGAGGGTGGTTGATGAACAAAGCAGTGGATTTGAACCACTGCCTGGAACCTGATGTGAATCAGTTCTCTGGAGCTGAGGGGCCATGGATACAATTTCCCTGTCCTTGGGGCTGCACGTGGTGCCTGCGCTGACTTTGGACTACACTGGGCTCTTCAGCCAATGTGGGCAACAGATGGTCCTCCTTTTTAAATAAAACGCTCTCCTTCTGGGTGATGAGAGTCTTTTAGGATGCTCCGCTAGGCCCACTCCGACTGCTGTTTGGAACCACTGCCTCCGTTCTCAGGATCAGAATAAGAGACCGGACCGAGATGGCATCTCCAAGTCTGAGAGTGATGGCTTGGGCCTGATGCCTTTCCCAGGGGCCTGACGGGGGCCTGCTGGGCACCTGTTAAGACCTGGGCTCCCCTCGTGTTTTCTCTCCAACCCTGGGGCACGGAGAGGTGTGGTGATCCACAGCACTGGGGATGGTCAGTCTGGGTTTGGATCTGGATCATTTATCCCCAGAAACACCCCTTCCTGTGATGTCCACACCACTTTCCTCTTCTGAATCGGTGCTGTTTCACTGGTCTGAAAGACCCATACTCCTTACTGAAGGAGAGAGAAGGAGGTGGGCAGAGAATTCTAGACCTTGAGGGGAAGGGCCACAGGGTATGGCTGAGGACAAGAAGAAAGGCCAGCCAGGTTGGAGGCCAGTGAGCAGGGGCCAGACGTGGAAGGAGGAGGTGGCCATATCAGCGGATCCCAAACCAGGACACCAGTGTAAGTTGGGGGCGGGGGGCGGTGCTGTGGCTGTCACAGTCCTGGAATAGAACGTGCCAGCAGAACTGCCCTGGGAACGACTGGACGCATAGTTCCTGCTCCAGAGGCTTTGCTGCGGGGCTCCGTCATACAAGGAATGCCCTAGGATAGCCTCCGGAGGCTTTCGGCAAGGATTCATTTCATGGCTTTTAAAGCTCACTCCAGCTCTGTGAGGATAAAAGGTTGGAGGGGGCAGAGGGACTGTGAGCCTGGCCAGGCTTGCTGTAGAGGGCTGGCCTTTTGGCTGTGCTGGCCCTGGTGTCTCTTAACTAGGATGCCTGCCGCTGGCCCCCAGATGCTGGCAGTGAACAGTGATACTAAGATGAAGAGGGACCGATCTGTGGCGAAAAGGAGACCCCCTTCTCGAAGGGGCGGTCCCTGAATCAGATCCATCATCCCTGATTCTTTTTGTTTAAACATCTGTTAGTTTATGAAACAGTGATAATGAAAACTGGGCTTTAAAAACATCTTCATTTAGCAAATGAAACATGGCAGCTTTGTGGGGACAAAAAGGCCCCTTGAATAACAGTTATTTGAAGCCTGATGGGGTTGAGAAAGCAAATGCTTGGGAACAGCAGGTCGGGATCGTGTTGGAGTGCAGAGCCCAGCAGAGACTTGGTGCTGAGACGCCCTCTGCCCAGTGGCCATGCAGGTTTATTTAGTGCAGAATGACCCTTGGAGTCCCTGGGCGGGCGGGGGGTGGGGGGTTGGGGGGCTTGTTGAAGCTCAGATTACAGGGCCCCCCTCTGCAGCCCGAGGCTCCGCAGTTCTAACAAGTGCCTGATTGATGCTGATGCTGGTCGTGGAGGGACCACACTGTGGGAGCCAGTGGATTAGTGTATCAAATGGCCCAATGAACCTGAGCTAGTACTTGAGATACAATCTGGAGCATCCAGAGGCAAGTGGGCTCTTCCTCACTCAGGCTCCCTCGAGCAACAATTAAGATGCCCTTAGACCCATTCACCTTTGGCGGCGCCTTTTCCCGCTGCATTCCTATTGCATTTCTGGTTGACTCTGACATGTATAGGAATCACCCACCTTCACCTTCCAGGACCGATGCACTTGATTTTTAGACTCAAGGACAGGAGTGATTTGGGTGCATTTAATCACGGTTGGCTTGGCCGGTGGTCCAGTCTTTCTAGACTGTCATGCTTGCGAGTGGTATCTTCCATTTCGGTTTCATCCCTCCCTCTGTGCTGTTTCCCAGTCACAGGTAAAGGTGTTGAAGGAGATGGGGATGAAGGACCTTCCTACAGCTCAGGACATCCTCCAACAGACTCATCACCAGCCCCTTTGGTCCACAAGACTTCACCTAAAGTAACTGAGTTCTTGTCTTGTAAGTTCAGTGCCACCCTTTTGAAGCTACTGCATTGAACATGAAAAACTATGAAATGAACCAGTTTGGCTGTGGCCCAAGCTCTCCTGTGCTCTGGTGGGAGGTGGTCTATCTGAGTCTCTTTAGGTCTCACTTATCAGGGGCCCCATGTTAGGGATGGAGGAGGGTGGCCACAATGACAAGCATTTAGAGGAACCCAAAACAGTTCTTTATGCAGAGACTTCCCAAGAAAGGGCAAGGACAGGCTCCATCATCTTGATAAGAGTTTCTTTTGGGCCTTGCGCAGTTTCCTTGTTCTCATTCTTTGTTCCCCAAGCAAATTATTGGCATATAATTTGATCTTTCAAGCAAAACAATTCTTTAGTCAAAGGATACTCCTATTGCAAATGAATAAATTGGTCTTCCTGGCTCGCCAGTTAGTGTCTGGCGAGTGTAATTAGTGTAACTAGATTTTCTAGAATCTGATCACACTGGGGTGAGTTGAAAAGGCTAACACTCTGTGATGCTGACAACCCATGGGCAGCCCCACCTGAAACAGCCATTCCCGTTGTTCCCTGACACCCTGGGTTTCCTTCACTTTGCTGTTGGACCTTCACTCTTTTTTTTTTTTTTTAAGACGCCAATTCTGACTCCATGTTGGAATTGTTTGACTTGCTTTTCATTGCTTTTGTTATTATAATCATACAGAATGATCTGTCTCAGAGAATACTGCCTGTCTCTTATACACATCTGGGTTTCCTTCACTTTGCTGTTGGACCTTCTCTTTTTTTTTTTTTTTCCACTTTTTATTTTATATTTCAGTATAGCCAGTTAACAGTGTTGTGATACGTATACATGTATCCATTCTCCCCCAGACTCCCCTCCCATCTGTGCTGCCATATATCATTCTCCCTTCACTCTTCTTAGCATCTTTCGTGGGGCATATGTCAAAAAATTCTCTGCTTGTTCTGATTACCCCAGAGCCAGTTTTCCTGCTCTATCTGTTCCTTTGAATGTTTCTGCACAGCAGGGCATCCTGCGGTAGCCGTTGTTCCCTGACACCCTGGGTTTCCTTCACTTTGCTGTTGGACCTTCACTCTTTTTTTTTTTTTTCACTTTTTATTTTATATTGGAGTATAGCCAGTTAACAGTGTTGTGATACGTATACATGTATCCATTCTCCCCCAGACTCCCCACCCATCTGTGCTGCCATATATCATTGAGCAGAATTCTCTGTGCTATCCAGGAGGTCCTTGTTGATCATCCGTTTTAAATAGAGCAGTGTGTACATGTCCACCCCACAGCCCCTAATAGTCACTTTCACCCACCTATCCCTTCTAGTGACCATAAGTGTGTCTCTAAGTCTATAAATCTGTGTCTGTTTTGTCAATAAGTTCATTTGTGCCATTTCTTTGTAGATTTTTACAAATAAGGGATGCTGTGTGGTATGTCTTTTTCTCTAACTTATTTTACTCAGCATGACAACTCTTGAGGGAGGGTTCCCTGCTCAGTTGCGTAACCCCCTTGGAGAGACAGTGTGTTGGGCTTCATTAACCTTATGTACCTTAGCAGGAGAAAGTGAAGGAGGAAATAACTTCTCTGCTTGTTCTGATGACCCCAGAGCCAGTTTTCCTGCTCTATCTGTTCCTTTGAATGTTTCTGCACAGCAGGGCATCCTGCGGTGGAGGGCACTTAGACACGAGGCCCACTGTTTGAATAGAAAGAGTCTTCTGGGGGAAAAGGAAAGGCTTTGGAGTCCAGTGGGAAAATACCAGACTTTAGAGTCAGACTTCACTTNTACCCCAGAGCCAGTTTTCCTGCTCTATCTGTTCCTTTGAATGTTTCTGCACAGCAGGGCATCCTGCGGTGGAGGGCACTTAGACACGAGGCCCACTGTTTGAATAGAAAGAGTCTTCTGGGGGAAAAGGAAAGGCTTTGGAGTCCAGTGGGAAAATACCAGACTTTAGAGTCAGACTTCACTTCAAGCTCTGGCTATGCCACTTCCTTTGTGACTTTCAGGAAGTTACTTAACTTCTCTGAGCCTCAGATGAGGAATCCTTGAAACAGTTATTGAGCTAGTGTGAGATTTTGACCACCCTATCCAAATAGCCCTCCCTACTACAGATACTTGCTATTCTATCACCTTGCTCATTTCCTTCCCAATTCTCCTCCCAATCTGAAATGTTTCTCCCTATGGATTTACCTCTTGCCTATTGTCTATGTTACCTTAGTTATAAGGCCCATGAGGGCAGTTCCGAGCGCATGCATGCTCAGTTGTGTCCCATTCTTTTGAGACTCCATGGACTATAGCCCGCCAGGCTCCTCTGCCCATGGACTTTTCCAGGCCAGAATACTAGAGTGGGTTGCCATCTCCTCCTCCAGGGGATCTTCCTGACCCAGGGCTCGAACCTGCATCTCTTATGTCTCCTGCATTGGCAGGCGGGTTCTTTACCACTAGCATCACCTGGTAAGCCCATGAGAGCAAGGGTCATGTCTATTTGATTTTGGACGTCGGCCCCATTAGCTAGAGCAGTGCCTGGAACATTGTACGTGATCAGCACTTATTTGTTGACTGAACAGATGAATGGATAGCATAATCTATAGCGTGTGGTTGACACTCTTTTGACATAGAACTCACTCAAGCCATCTGGGTAAAGAGCCCTGGTCTTCCTCTTTCCACACTCATTCAGTCAACTCATTCCACAAGTATTACTTGAGCGCCTATGATGTGCTAAGTATTGTTCTGAGATTCTGGGGATACATCAGTGAGCAAAACAGACACAAAGTCCTGCCTTGTGGAGCTTGTGTGAGCAGACCGGCAAAAGAACGAGGAAGTAACATATAAGGAGGCCATCTGGTGAGAAGAGCTGGGGAGAGAGGAACAGCCAGGAAAGTGGGAGGGAGTGCCGGAAAGGCTGCCCAGAGGAGACGATGTATCAGAAAAGATCTGAAGGAGGGGAGGGGATGAACTCATAGTTTTCTGGGGGAAAAGTCTTCTAGGCAGAGAAGACAGCAAGTGCAAAGGCCCTGGGGTTGACGATTGGTAGGGTGGGCTGGGTGGAGAGAGGCCATGGGGGCTGGTTGAGTGGGGCCTTATAGACAGTGGTGAGGGCTTTCAGTGCTATCCTGAGAAAGATGAGAAGAATGTGATGAGCCTTCTATTATCTATTTTCAAGCACCACTAGAGGGCTGTGTTTGTGACTGGAAGATTCTGAGGTTGGACTGTACTCACCAGGGAGCAGTATCAGTCCTCCTGCTCTGCATCCTTCTCATGGGAGGCAGTTTCTGCCCCCCTGGATGCTGGCTTGGCTCTGCCAGCCCCTTCCCGCCCTGGACCTCGGTGTACCCTCCTCAAGGCTATTGGTGACCCTGGAAGGCGGGTTCTGCTCTTGATGGCCACCTTTAGCAGCCAATGACCAATGAGCACCTGTTCAGCTTGAGGCGTCCGGTTACAGAGGAAAGGATGAGACTCAGCTTGGTCCTCAGGCTGGAGGGTGGGGCGGGGTGCGGGTCCCTGGTAGCTTGGTTGGGAAGGCAGGCTCTTGGAGTGACATTGCAACGCTGCATCACGTACACAGTGCCCAAAGGGTTGTTACAACGGTAACAGTGGCTGACAATTAAGTCTGGCTACTCAGCAACAGTGAAATTAGATATTAGGGGTCAACCTGACCCCCGAAGGGGAGCCATCCTCCAAGGTCTGGAAGCAAACGGTAATGCCTCAGAGGCCACAGGGCCCAACTCTTCCCACCCAGGTCTGTTCCATGTCACAGGGTGGCAGGTAGGATGTAGAGCCAACCTCTGGGGAAAGGGGCTTAGGTGACCCAAGGTGAGGGCAGGTGCTTGCTCTGGGGAGCCCCCTGGGGACCCCAGCACAGTGTCTGGATGGAGCCCTGGCAATCCCAGGAGCTTCGCTGGGCCTCCAGGTCCTGTGAAGAGAGGGGCTGGCTTCCCTCAGGGACTCCCCAGCCCTACCACAGGCTGCCCTCTGGGAGGACAGGGCTTGGGGGTGCTCCCTGAGCTGGCAGGGACTCCCCTGCCACACCCAGAGGGTTCTACTGACTTGTCCTTACTTGGAGCTTCCCTGTGATTTTCAGTTAAGAAAGGGTTCTGCTGTTAAAACAAAGCCGTGAATGACCCCTACAGAGGTTTCTTCCCAAGGCAATGCCTCCTGGACTGAGGTCTGGCCCTGGGTTCTATCTTCCGGGGTTTGCAAGAGCAGGTGTTCAACAGGCCATAATCACCTGGGCAAGGTCATTGAGAAACAGGGTCTGAGGGCCGAGTCTTGGAGCTTCAGTGAGTTTTCCTTCTTCCGGCAGATTTTGTTAGGAAATGGAGCTCTGTGGCTCTTTCTTCCCCAGACACGCTGTTGACATAGATGCTTCTAGTCAGCAGGACAGAGAGAGAGAGGTGAGCCCTCTGGAAGGAGTGCGTCCCCCCAGGACACTCCTTTCTGCACAAGAGGAAGCCCTCTCTGAACAGGGTCTGATAAAGGGCTGCGGGCCTTGGTCCAGGATGGGGTCCTGGTGATGAAGGACCCACATGGGGGTGGCAGGTGGCTCGCGGCCCCGTGGTCTTCTTCCTGCACACCCAGGACCCCCACCTCCTTCCTGCTCCACTGACCTCACCTGTCTTCCCACCTGGATGCCTCCCCAGTGGGCTTTGGAATGACGGGAAGGTTCCTTTCGCTTCCTTCTTCCTGATATCTTCTGAACAAAAAGCTTACAAGCCCTGTTGTGCTCGGATCTTTACTGCTGACCACAGGGGGTAGAGCATGGAGTCATCGCAATGACAAGAATGAGGAAGGGCTGCTGTCCTTTGCGCTCTGAACTGAGTTACCCATGGGGCTTCCTCTCCAGTTTGGGGGCAGGATTCCCTCCCCGAGCCTCCACTGCCACACTCTCCTGGAAGGTCACCCCTGTTCCTCATCTGATCTTCCCACTCTTGGTTGCCAAATGACTTGTGACTGCGTTTCGTCTCACTTCCTTAGAGAAACTGCCCCTACCATCGAGTCACATGGTTTTCCCCCACTTAACAACTTGTGCTAATACTCTTGCCCTATTGCAAAGGTCACCATGCAGGTCTGTCTCTAAGACAAGACAGTCTGCTTCTGTCGGGGAGGGACCTTTTGTACCCCCTCCTCCCTTGTGGATATTTTGTATTCCTGACTCTTATTCCTTTTTTTTTGCTGTGTGCAGGACAGGCGCACAATCATGGCACTCTTTTTTTTTTTTTATGATCCTGAACATAACACTTGCGGATCCAAATAATCACAACCCCCTCTCATAATAACCATCATAACATAATAAGCAATAGCAGACAATCATTACGATTCCTGTCATAATCATAAGAGGAGTACACTGTGGTACCTGGTCTTACGGGTTCCCTGTCAGATGTGTATCCTGGTTCTCTTCTCCTGTCACCTGACACTCATCAATTGTTGGGCTGCCAGTAGGGCAATGGAAAATAGTCAAGTCCCTTGGAAATGTGCCTCTTCTCATCAAGGGGAGAGGAGGAATTGGGGAACAATGGGAAAAGCTATAGGACTGAAAAAAGAAATCCAAGGTTGAATGTAACTTTCATCTGGTTGGAGCCTAATGCAGATGTCTGGCCCAAAATCTTGCCTGGTGACCAATACAAGACATGGGTTCCTAGTATCCTCCCAGAATGAAGCTGCAGGAGATCAGGGGTTAACAACTCATAGCAAGGAAGCTGAGGTATCATCTCATAGTGTCCACATCTCAGCCTAAAGGCAAGACGGGGCTCACTCAGGCCAGGATAACAAAGGCAAGTCCTGAAAAACCATATGCTTCTGACCAAGAGTTACTGACCATCAAGAGAATTTTGGGAGAGAAAAAAAAAAAAAAGAACAACAGGAAACCTTCTAGGTAGGTTGTGGGAGTTTTACCAGAGTCTGGTGATAAAGACCAGGGATCCCAAAGTGATATCTACATAAGAGAGGGATTGTGGGCAAAGTTGGAGGAGGTCGGAGGCAGGTTTGGTGGGTTTGCCAGGTTGGACAATAAAAAGGCTGAGTGCTAAAGAATTTATGTTTTTGAACGGTGGTGCTGAAGACTCATCAGAGTCCTTTGGATAGCAGGGAGATCAAACCAGTCAATCCTAAAGGAAATCAACCTTGAATATTCTTTGGAAGGACTGATGCTGAAGTTGAAGCTCTAATACTTTGGCCACCTGATGGGAAAAGGTGACTCATTGGAAAAGACCCTGATGTTTGGAAAGACTGAAGACAGGAGGATAAGAGGATGACAGAGGATGAGATGGTTGGATGGCATCACCGACTCGGTGGACACGAGTTTGAACAAATGCCAGGAGATGGTGAAGGAAAGGGAAGCCTGATGTGCTGCAGTCCATGGGATCTCAAAGAGTCGGCCATAACTGGGCAACTAGACAACAAGAAAGGGTCAGGCAATGCGAATACCAAGGGCATGGAATCAAAGCCTGTGAATGGTTGGAAGCGGTTCAGTTCGAGGTCACATGTTTCTCAGTTCCTGGTTATATAATGAGTATGAGACCCGGAAGATGATGGCTAAAGCTAATATAAGCCCATGGAATCCATGGATATCTCTCATGTCTTCTCCTCTCCAATCATGTCTGCAATGTCATCCTCATTTCTTCAAGGCCAGGGGCCAACAGGAGAGTGCCCTGCCAGGACAAACCATCCCAGAGATGCTTTTCCCCTTGGCACCGTGTCCTGTATTTGCTCAGCAGCCCACATCCTGCTCTGCCCTGAGCCTTGGAGCAGACGTCCCACAAATTTATTCACATTTTCCCAGATTAAAGTCAAGCCTATATTCAGGGAGCACTTGAGAGACTTAGAGGTTCACCTAGAAGGAAGTTGGAAATTGCACTGCTAATATCAGCACTTTTGCAGTTGGGAAACTGCCAGTCTGTTATACAATAATCAGTTTAACCCACCTAAATTGTTCCACAGATTAGCCATCGATTGTCAGAAAAGTCCCTGACTTCCTTTATCTTTATGGCACCAGTACAAATATAGTATCCTGGAGGACACGCCTCCTTTCAACTACGAACCTATAAATATCAAGGCATTTTTACTGAGACTGAGAAGAACCCAGCAAAATGGGGATCTCCACAGTCATCCTTCAAATATGTCTTTTATTGGGTCAAATTCTATCTACAGGTATTATATCTAATTATTACATTTGTTTTTCACTGCTGTAAATCCGAATCATGGCAAATTATATCTGTTTCTTGGTGCTATTCTTTCATCTCAAGAGGAGTTTTATATCAAGAATGGGGGGATAGTTTTTTGGTGATCATTGTAATTGCAAAGATTTTTTGCTTTGTTTCTGGCTGAGAAATGCAATGGTTGCAGTTAGAAAAAGCCAATCACTATGTCAATTGTCTTCAGTGACTCACTCAACTAAGGAAATAATTGATTGGTTTTAGAAAAATTCCTGAAATTAAGGAAAAATGTATATTAAAACCAAAGCTTTGTTATCATTGATTAAGCCTGTGGTTTGTGTATTGATGAACATGGCCAGCAAAGATTGCCCTGTAAATGCGTGTGATGTGACTTCTATCTGCCGGTGTGTCTGGCTTGATAATTAACATTTACCAAGCAAAATCAGATCACATAGCTGAGCACAGAAAAGATCCTTAAGATTCCAAGTCTATGTCTGTCACTGCTTTATTTTTAAATTTTTATTTATTTATTTGGCTATGTGGGGTCTTATTTGGGGCATGTGGGACCTTGGCTGTTTCACATGGGATCTTCCGTTGCAGTACATGAGCTTAGCTGCCCTAAGGCATATGGGATCTCAGTTCCCTGACCAGGGATCAAATCTGCATCCTTTTCATTGCAGGGCAGATTCTTAACCACTGGACCAGCGGGGAAGTCCCTGTCTGTACTGCTTTAGATAAATGATTTGGAGATTAGTTTCGAGCACATCTTTGTGTTCTTAGAATGTCAAGTGACAACATGGACATGAAAGGGGAAAGGGAAGTCGCTCAGTCGCGTCCGACTCTCAGCGACCCCATGGACAAGTATTCTTGGGCTTCCTTGGTGGCTCAGCAGGTAAAAAAATTTGCCTGCAATGTGGGAGACCCAGGTTTGATCCCTGGGTTGGGAAAATCCCCTGGAGAAGGGAAAGAAAGGCTACCCACTCCAGTATTCTGGCTTGGAGAATTCCATGGACTGTATAGTCCACGGGGTCACAAATATTCGGACACGACTGAGTGACTTTCACTTCACTATCTACAAAGGAGCTTATCGCACCCTCTACGAGTGGCTTGAGGGGCTGTGGTTTTGCATGTTATGTGCACACACAGCACAGACACGCATGCCTGCATTTGCATTTTAGCCTTGAGAATTAAACCTCTGCAAAGTGGTTGCTCTGTACCAGATACTCTGTGAGACAGACACCTACCTTTTCTTGTCTAAATCTGCTGACAGCTCCCAAGTTGGGTATCCACCCTGCAGATGAGGAAACTGAGGCTCAGAGAGGTTCTGTGTCTTGTCCAAGGTCAGCATTTGTTGCAGGGCTGGGCCAGGATTTGAACCTGGAGGAGGTCTGCTGGCATTTGAGTAGAGGATTTGGCTGGTTAGCTCCCACTGTTTCTTGTGGAGAACTCAGCTGAGGAGATGAATGGTGGCTCTCAGCTCGGCGCTGGAGCCCTGTGGAGGAGCTCCATGCTGGGGAAATCCAGGCAGCAGACACTGCCCAGTTCTAGTTTTTGCACCAATTCTTGAGAAAAAGTCAAAGAGTTCAGGTTTGTGCTGGTCTAAAGGGGCCATGAAACTCCTCTTGCTCCTGGCAATGTCTTTGGTTCTGCCATTTACCAACTCTGGGGCCTTTGCAAGCCTCAGTTTACTCACTGATGAAATGGGGTTATGTTCCAGCTTCATAATGCTGTACAGACATGGGGTCACCCATGCGGTGTCTGGCGTTTGGAGAGTGTCTGGGTGCCATCCACCGTTACTCTTCTGGGCATAATCCTAACATGAGTTCCTAAATGCAAGGTAGTATGTTGGATTGGATCCTAGAAAAAGGAAACACTGGTGAAATCCAAATAAAGCCTGGAGTTTTGTTAGCAGGAGTGTACCCTTGTCGGTTTGGTGATCGTGACAAATGTAACTTGGTCATATGAGATGTTATCATGAGGGAAAATTGGGTAAGAGGATATGGAAACTGTGTATTTTCTGCAACTTTTCTGGAAAGTTATTCTGAAATAATTTTTTTTTTTTTAACTCAACTTCCCTTGGTCTCATTTCTTCAAGGTCAAAATGAGAAAGTAATAATTGCTTACAAACTATTTCCTGGAAAAGTGTTCATGCTTGTACTTCCCCTTGTCATAGTTTATCAGGGATCTGGGCAATAATTAACACATTAAAAAGAAGGAGGAAGTAGTGAGATGTTCTTAGGTGGCTGACATTGGGCTGGGGTAGGCACTCTGTTATCCTTTAAATAGGTCCCACAGGTGTCTAATTACTCCCTCATCAGCTCTCTTCGCTGAAGCTTGTCTTTACCGCCCAAGCTACCTCCTGGGTGTCAGGTCACTCAGTCCAATCTAGGTGTGGAATGTTCCAGAATGAAGAGGAAGTCCAAGGCCACGCCCAGAGCCGGAGTCTCAGCCAGGCACCCAGGACTCTCGTTTCCAGCCTCGGGTCTCTCCACAGCTGGCTTGACAACCCCCACCAGGGTTTCAGTTCCAATCTGTCCCCTGCTGTTTTCCACCCCATAATTTTATTTGTTTTGCCCCTTTCCAGCAGGATGCTTTCCAGCAGGATGCTTACAGTGCAGAGCACACCTGTCCCGGCCACCTTACACCGTCAGGAGCTGCCTCTTGCCATGGTGACTCTCATGCTGTTGACTCCACCTGGAACACAGTCTTATTCTTCCCCTCCCCACCTCCTCACCTCTGGCTAAACCTGGCTGCTCTATTTTAAATACCATGGGCATTGTCCCATCCAGGAACCCTGACATGTACGCTCAACACACACACACAAGCCATGTGTCATCCTATGCTTGCCACTCTTATTCTCTGATAGCATCTTAACTCTATGGATTTTTCTAGAGATCCTGCTATGCAGGGAGTCCCTGGAGGGCAAGGACCATGTCTGGCTCACTTAGTACAATAGCGTGCGTCCCTTGGAGCCTCGCAGAGGCTCCTGCTGGCCGTAATGGAGGGGCAGGAGGACCCTTCCTGAGACGTTCTCTCTGTGCCCTGGGCCAGGTCCTAAAAAAGTATTTATCATCCTTATGTATAGTTTAAAGAGAGCCAGACACCATACTGGGTCTTCCCAGGTGGCTCAGTGGTAAAGAATCCGCCTGCCGTTGCAGGAAACATGGGTTCAATCCTTGGTTCGGAAAGAGCCCCTGGAGTAGGAAATGGCTACCCTCTCCAGCATTCTTGCCTGGGAAAGCCTGTGGACAGAGGAGCCAGGCAGGGTACAGTCCAATGGGGTGGCAAAAAGAGTCAGATGTGACTTAGTAACTAAACAAGACCCCATATCAGGAGCAATCTGTATAGCTGCTAAGCCGCGTCTGACTCTGCGACCCTACGGACTGCAGCCTGCCAGGCTCCCCTGTCTGTCGGAATCTCCAGGCAAGAATGCTGGAGTGGGTTGCCATTTCCTCCTCCAGAGGATCATCCTGACCTAGGATCGAACCCACGTCTCCTGCATTGGCAGGCAGATTCTTTATCAGTGAGCCACCAGTGAAGCCCCTAAATCTGTTGGTTTCCCTTTTGCAAGTGTATTCATTTGTGTTGTTTTAAAACTGCACGTAAAGGATACCATACAGTATCCTACAAGTCTCTTCTCCACTCTTGGTTGCCCTAAACCCAGTGCAGCGCTGCGGCATGGAGGTGGTGGAGACAGAGCGTCACCAGGTAGATAATGGGGTCATTCACAGGAGAGGCAGGAATGTTGCTTCCCAGCGGATACTCGCGACCACTGAGCATCGTGCAGTGTATGAGCTGGGCTCTTGAGGAGGGGAGGGCAAGGACGGAGGGCGGACTAGCTATTCTTTGAGTCCCCAAAGCTGGGTTGGAAGGGAAAGGGGACTACAGTGACCAGACTCTCCTTTTCCTGAGATAGGCAACCTGACAGTGAATCCCAAATGCCTGTCCATTGCTGGGAGGTAATAATTAGAAGACACACCCTCCCTGTGCCTCAAATTCCTCCCTAGAAATGGCCCATGTGCTGCCTGATGATTGCACTTGTATTCTCCCACGCTGGTACCACCCCAAACTCCACCAGCCCCAGTGCTGTCAGGGGCAACGCTGACCACAAACCCTCCATCACTAAAGATTATTATTTCAGATGAGTCGAAACGGAATCTCGTTTGCACTTGAATTTTGGGAAGCGGTGGAGCTGAGCTTTGAGCACATTTACTCTGGGGTCAGTGCCCTTGACTTCCGGCATCAGTTTCACTGTCAGCCTGTGTGACCTTTCACAAGCGGTTTTATGTCCCTAAGCCTTGGGTTTCACTTCCATAAAGTAGACTGTGTAATAATCTGACACTGTAATAATCTGATGAAGGATATCCTGAGGATAAAATGAGATACTGCAGGTAGCACAGTTAGCTCAATGCTGGGAATGCTGTAATTGCCAAGAGATAAGAGTATCTTATCTCCCTCCCTACATGTCCCCTCCTCTCCCCTCCTTCTCTTTCTTTCCTCTTCCTCCCTCTCTGCTTTATCCTTAGCTTCATTTTTTTTCTTATCTTCTTTTTCTTTCATCCTTGTTCTTTTCCTTTAGCCTATGACCCCACTTCCTTCCGAACCTAAAAGAATCTGCCTCCTGTATTACCTGCCACCACATCTCCCGCGTTCAGCCTCAAACCACAGCTTTTAATGCACAGTTAGAGTGGAGAGTATAGGAACTAGAGAAAAACAGAACAAAGGTAAAAACACACTTCGTCCTATTACCTGAGACTGGTTTTATTAAAATACTTATTTCTTTCCAATTACATGTGTATGGAAGTGATATCATTCGCCGCCACCCACCCCCCGCCCCCCACTCGAGTGGCACGCCAAATCTTAGTTCCCCGACCGGGAATCAAATCCATGTCCCCGGCGGTAGAAGCTCAGAGCCTTAACCACTGGACAACCAGGGAAGTCCCTAAAGGATAGCATTCAACATACAGTTTTGCTATAGTTTGTCTTCTGAACATTTTAACATGCAGTCAGGATTTTGGGAGATTGAAGTTTTTTTTCGGGTTTTATTCTTTTTTAAAAATTTTCACTTTATGGAGGTATGATTGGCCAAGAAAGTTACAGGATATTTAAAGAGCTCTTTGTGGTGATTTGACATGCGCATGCGTGGTGGAGAGAGTCTCCCTCACCTAGTTGAGAACATGCCCATCTCCTCACATACCTGTTTTTATTTTGGTGAGAACATTTACGTCTACTCCCTTAGCAAATTTCAGTTGTATAAGAGATGAAGTTTTATCAACTATAGGCCTCATGTTTTACATTAGATCCTAAGATCTTACTCATCACCTAGCTGAAAGTTAGCACCCTTTTACCAACCTCTCCCTGTTTCTACCACCTCTTTTCAGATTCTTTCTGTCATTATAATGGATAATACTGTGAAGATCATGTTTGTTCATGCATCTTTGTCCATATTAAGTAAATTGTGATTTCCTTTGGCTAGATTCTTAGACGTGGAATTACTGAGTCAAAGAGTTGATCATTTTAAGATTTTTAAAGCATACTGGTACATTATTTTCTCGCAATCTACCAAGTCTTTCTCCAATAGGAAAAAAGGAGAATGGAATCTTCTACAATCTGAATCTGAATATTACCATTCAAAACTCTTGGCTGAATTGTTGGATAAAAATTGATGTACAGTTATTTTAATATTTCTTTGCTTTATAGTGAAGGTGAAAAATTTTAAGCCATTTAATTTCCTTTGCTTGAACTGTCTGTTTTTATCCTCTGATGCGACCCTACGGACTGCAGCCTGCCAGGCTCCCCTGTCTGTCGGAATCTCCAGGCAAGAATGCTGGAGTGGGTTGCCATTTCCTCCTCCAGAGGATCATCCTGACCTAGGATCGAACCCACGTCTCCTGCATTGGCAGGCAGATTCTTTATCAGTGAGCCACCAGTGAAGCCCCTAAATCTGTTGGTTTCCCTTTTGCATGTGTATTCATTTGTGTTGTTTTAAAACTGCACGTAAAGGATACCATACAGTATCCTACAAGTCTCTTCTCCACTCTTGGTTGCCCTAAACCCAGTGCAGCGCTGCGGCATGGAGGTGGTGGAGACAGAGCGTCACCAGGTAGATAATGGGGTCATTCACAGGAGAGGCAGGAATGTTGCTTCCCAGCGGATACTCGCGACCACTGAGCATCGTGCAGTGTATGAGCTGGGCTCTTGAGGAGGGGAGGGCAAGGACGGAGGGCGGACTAGCTATTCTTTGAGTCCCCAAAGCTGGGTTGGAAGGGAAAGGGGACTACAGTGACCAGACTCTCCTTGTCCTGAGATAGGCAACCTGACAGTGAATCCCAAATGCCTGTCCATTGCTGGGAGGTAATAATTAGAAGACACACCCTCCCTGTGCCTCAAATTCCTCCCTAGAAATGGCCCATGTGCTGCCTGATGATTGCACTTGTATCCTCCCACGCTGGTACCACCCCAAACTCCACCAGCCCCAGTGCTGTCAGGGGCAACGCTGACCACAAACCCTCCATCACTAAAGATTATTATTTCAGATGAGTCGAAACGGAATCTCGTTTGCACTTGAATTTTGGGAAGCGGTGGAGCTGAGCTTTGAGCACATTTACTCTGGGGTCAGTGCCCTTGACTTCCGGCATCAGTTTCACTGTCAGCCTGTGTGACCTTTGACAAGCGGTTTTATGTCCCTAAGCCTTGGGTTTCACTTCCATAAAGTAGACTGTGTAATAATCTGACACTGTAATAATCTGATGAAGGATATCCTGAGGATAAAATGAGATACTGCAGGTAGCACAGTTAGCTCAATGCTGGGAATGCTGTAATTGCCAAGAGATAAGAGTATCTTATCTCCCTCCCTACATGTCCCCTCCTCTCCCCTCCTTCTCTTTCTTTCCTCTTCCTCCCTCTCTGCTTTATCCTTAGCTTCATTTTTTTTCTTATCTTCTTTTTCTTTCATCCTTGTTCTTTTCCTTTAGCCTATGACCCCACTTCCTTCCGAACCTAAAAGAATCTGCCTCCTGTATTACCTGCCACCACATCTCCCGCGTTCAGCCTCAAACCACAGCTTTTAATGCACAGTTAGGGTGGAGAGTATAGGAACTAGAGAAAAACAGAACAAAGGTAAAAACACACTTCGTCCTATTACCTGAGATTGGTTTTATTAAAATACTTATTTCTTTCCAATTACATGTGTATGGAAGTAATATCATTCGCCGCCCCCCACCCCTCGAGTGGCATGCCAAATCTTAGTTCCCCGACCGGGAATCAAATCCATGTCCCCGGCGGTAGAAGCTCAGAGCCTTAACCACTGGACAACCAGGGAAGTCCCTAAAGGATAGCATTCAACATACAGTTTTGCTATAGTTTGTCTTCTGAACATTTTAACATGCAGTCAGGATTTTGGGAGATTGAAGTTTTTTTTCGGGTTTTATTCTTTTTTAAAAATTTTCACTTTATGGAGGTATGATTGGCCAAGAAAGTTACAGGATATTTAAAGAGCTCTTTGTGGTGATTTGACATGCGCATGCGTGGTGGAGAGAGTCTCCCTCACCTAGTTGAGAACGTGCCCATCTCCTCACATACCTGTTTTTATTTTGGTGAGAACATTTACGTCTACTCCCTTAGCAAATTTCAGTTGTATAAGAGATGCAGTTTTATCAACTATAGGCCTCATGTTTTACATTAGATCCTAAGATCTTACTCATCACCTAGCTGAAAGTTAGCACCCTTTTACCAACCTCTCCCTATTTCTACCACCTCTTTTCAGATTCTTTCTGTCATTATAATGGATAATACTGTGAAGATCATGTTTGTTCATGCATCTTTGTCCATATTAAGTAAATTGTGATTTCCTTTGGCTAGATTCTTAGACGTGGAATTACTGAGTCAAAGAGTTGATCATTTTAAGACTTTTAAAGCATACTGGTACATTATTTTTTCGCAATCTACCAAGTCTTTCTCCAATAGGAAAAAAGGAGAATGGAATCTTCTACAATCTGAATCTGAATATTACCATTCAAAACTCTTGGCTGAATTGTTGGATAAAAATTGATATACAGTTATTTTAATATTTCTTTGCTTTATAGTGAAGGTGAAAAATTTTAAGCCATTTAATTTCCTTTGCTTGAACTGTCTGTTTTTATCCTCTGGTTTTTTTTTGTGTGTGTGAAAGTTAGTATCATCTTTGTTGGTTTATAGAAACTCTCTCCATTTGCCCATTATATTGAACAAACTCTCTCCACTTTGTCCACTATATTGATGACAAATATTTTCCCAATTTGTTATTTGCCTTTAAATTTTGATTTCCTTCTGCACAGATATTTTAACATAATTAAATTCATTGCTATTTTTCTTTGTAATTTCCTGATGATTTAAAATCTAGAAATTTCACAAAAATCAAATAAACATTTAATTATCTTCTTGTTTTCATTTGTTTAATAAAATCCTGTTCTTTGGTTTTGAAAATTATTTTGCCTTCTGATGTGAAGTAAATATCTAAAATGACTCTAAAATAATTTAAATTTTAAACTTTGTTTTAATTTTTATAGCTTTATTTTGAATATTTTGGAGCTAATCGTAATTTTTTGAATGCTGATAACATGGCAAACACTATGTTAATTAAGCACCTGATATATTTTTCTAACTTTGTCTTCACAATAACCTTGTGAAGTAGGTTAGTGTAACTATCTTTTTACAGATGAAGAAACTAGAACTGAATGGGAATAAATGGCTTGCCCAAGTTTAGAGACCAAATAAACAGCAGAGATAGAATTTGAACTGAAGGCACCTGTCTCCCAGGTTCATAGGTGGGCAAGACCCCCCCAGTCCCAAACCCACATTGTCCCTTCCCCCTCCACATCAGTATTTTGTTTTCTTTTTCAAGAACTTATCAGTCATTTCTAGCCTATTTATTTTTCTTGATAAACTTCAAAATTGTTTTTTAAAGACCAATCCAAGAGAAACTTTTTGATGGAAATGATATTAAACCTACGCATTAGTTTAGAACAACTGACAGTCCTATATTCAGTCCTTCCATCCAGAAACGCGATTCATCTCTTCATCTGAGTTGACAGCCAAGAAGCTTTACATAGAGTTGGCAGTTTCATTCTTATGGGTTGTTCCTCAAGGGAAGTTTATTATAGGGTTTTACTTCCTTGGAGCCTGTTTTCATCCACATCTTCCCCTCTGCCTGGTGCACGTCTGTTCAGAAGTCCTGGTTCCATTCCGGGAGCTCTTCTTCTGGACTCCCGACCTCCCGCAATCAGAGCTCTCAGTTCCCTGTCCTCTAACTGTTGGTCTCTAAGTTTCGTCCACTAGAGCCAATTTCCAGAGGCAGCACTGTGTCATCTCAACATTCCCCCCGCCTGCTGGAGTCAGGCACCCAGCTGTTGTTGGTTTTCAGTTGCTAAGTTATGTCCAACTCTTTGCCACCCCTTGGACTGCAGTGCGCCAGGCTCCTCAGTCCTCCACTATCTCCCAGAGTTTTCTCAAATTCATGCCCATTGAATCAGGGATGCCATCTAACCATCTCATCCTCTGCTGCCCCCTTCTCCTCTCACCTTCAATCATCTTTCCCAGCATCAGGATCTTTTCCAGTACTCAGCTCTTTGTATCAGGTGACCAAAATATTGGAGCATCAGTCCTTCAGATGAATATTCAGGGCTGATCTCCTTTAGGATTGACTGGTTTGATCTCTTTGGAGTCCAAGGGATTCTCAGGAGTCTTCTCCAGCACCCCACTCAAAAGCATCAGCTCTTCAGCGCTCACTCTTCTTTATGGTCCAACTGTCACATCTGTACACAACTGCTGGAGAAACCATAGCTTTGACTCTATGGCCCTTTGTCTGCAAAGTGATGTCTCTGCTCTTTAACCTGCTGCCCAAGTTCGCCTTTCCTTCCAAGGAGCAAACGTCTTTCAGTTTCACGGCTGCAAGTCACCATCTGCAGTGATTTTGGAGCCCAAGAAAATAAAATCTGTCTCTGCTCCCACTTTTGCCCCTTCTATTTGCCATCAAGTGATGGGACTGGATGCCTTGATCTTAGTTTTTTTAATGCAGAGTTTTTCAAGCCAGCTGTTTTACTCTCCTCTTTCACCCTCCTCAATAGCCCATCGTTCCTCTTCACTTTCTGCAAGGAGCGTGATTGTTGAATACATTATTCCCTACCCACTCTGTCAAATCGCTTTTGCTGCAGGCCGTAGACAGAGGTTTTCAAACCTTAACGTGTGTCAGAATCACCTGGAATGGATACATATTGTTGGACATCACCTCAAGGGGAAATTCTTAAGTCTGGGGGAGGCCTAAGAATTTGCATTTTTTAAAAAACAAATTCCCAGGTGCTTGTTGGTGCTGAGATTCATGGAACCACTTTAAGAGCCATTGTTTTTAAAAGAATCCTTTTCTAATGTGACTGGGTCAGGCAGCTGTTTTTTTTCCTTCAAAAATATTGTTTAAAATCACAAAATATGATAGATACACATTTAAAATGTTTCCTTTTACCTTAAAACATAGAAGCACACTTTGACTCACCAGTCTCTCGCTGTAGGCTTCTCTGTCAGCAGAGGCCTTCTGCAGTTCTGCAGCACCTTTCTTGTACAAATTGCTCCCATTTGGCATATCTATAACTTTTAATTTTAGTCTCTTTAGAGTGTGAAACGAAAGAGCTTTGCAAAGCAGCCTCCTAGGTGACTCAGTGGTAGAGAATCTGCCTGGCAACACAGGAGATGAGAGTTCCATCCCCAGCTCAGCAAGATCCCCTGGAGTAGGAAATGGCAACCTACTCCAGTATTCTTGCCTGGGAAATCCCACGGGCGCAGGAGCTTGGCGAGGTACAGTCCATGAGGTGGCAAAAGTGCGGGATATGCCTGAGTGACTGAATAAACAAAGAGGGTATAAGTTCAAATGCTTTAAATATATTTCTCCTTTTTGCTGCCTAACCCAGTCCATTTCTTTTTAGCGCCTTAATTTTATTTCCAAAGCATTCAGCCTTATTTTTTTGAAAGACATCTTTCTATTTGTACCATATTTGATCAATTTACTTAATATTTATTTTAGTGTCAAGTACAATCAACATAAACAGGTTCGGGACTCATATCTGTCACTCACTGATCACACAACTCGGTTGGAATGCAAGTTGCTAAGTGTACTAGAAATTAGCCCACCAGCGCCAGTGGTCAGTAGGTTTAGAGAAAGGATGGAGAGCTCAGTGGATCTGGCTCGGGGGTTAGTTGCCTAAAGGACAGTTAAGACAACTTTTTGTCTACTGCCCCTGTTGGGATGCCTTCCGTCTAGTGAGTGCTAAGTCACTTCAGTTATGTCTGACTCTTCGGGATCTCTCATGGGCCATAGCCCATCAGGCTCCTCTACCCATGGGATTTCCCTGGCAAGAATACTGGAGAGTAGCCAGATATTGTAAATAAAAATATAACACATCCAGTTAAATTCAAATTTTAGATAAAAAATTTAAGTATACATATATTCCATGTAATATTTTGAACATACTTACATTAAAGAAGAATTCATTGTTTATCTGAAATTCAAATTTTACTGGGCATTCTGAGTTTCATCTGGCAGCTCAACAACTTTCACCCTGTTCATTCTTGATGTATATCTATGCCTTCTTCTAAGCCTTGTTGAAAGATCCTGTCCTCTCTGGATTCCTCCTGCCCTTCTTCCAAGCCCAGGAATTGCTTCTTTTGAGATTTCCATTTCCCCTCCATTGTGTTCCTCATTGGCCAAAATGGAGAATTACTGGTTAGCAAGTCTGGCTGCCAGGGGCTTCCCAGGTAGCTCGGTGGTAAAGAACCTGTCTACCTAATGCAGGAGAGGCAGGAGACACGGGTTCAATCCCTGGGTCGGGAAGATCCCCTGGAGGAGGGCATGGCAACCCACTCCAAGATTCTTACCTGGGAAATCCCATGGACCAAGGAGCCTGGTGGGCTACAGTCCATGGGGTTGCAAAGAATTGGACACGACTGAGGGACTGAGCATGCACATGAAGTCTGGCTGCCATTGGCCTCTGAGCTCCAGAGGACTGCATCTTACCTTCAGTGACGGATCCCTCTCTTCTGTGCCCCTCGTGTGGTCAGGGACAGGTCCATATTCCCTGAGTGGATCGATGAATTAATGAATGACGGGCCCAGCTACCCTCCGAAGCAAAAAGCAATGCAACTCCCTCTGCTGCTCCAATTAGCTGATGGGAGGAAGGGTTGGGTCTGGCTTTAACACTTGTTTTTGGAAGAGCTCTCATCTGGCTGTTTTTCTTTGTATTTCCAGCAACATCAGCAACGAGAGACACCACAGAAAGTGCTTTTTGGGAGTTACTCAGCTCTTATCTGAACTCCAGATAGGCTGGGCGACTGTGGCGCCCAAGGCCACCCCCAAGGACTCAGGAGGGACTGCCACAGAGAATTCTGCTGGGTTTTAGATGTGGGACAGGAAGGGTTTCCTCTGATGGGGTCCACCTAGACCCTTAGCTCCTTCCTTGTGAGGTTCCATACTGACCATGAGCTCGGCCCCCAGGCTCCATGCCAGTGTCTGTCCAGTCACACTCCTTCCCTAAGGTCTCTGGCCCCCAGGCAGCCCCAATGGGTATCCAGCAGGGTGGCAGGGGCAGTGGACGGCAGGGGGAGTGGGTGGCGGGGAGAGTGGGTGGCAGGGGCAGTGGGGGGTCAGCGTGTCTAGCTGAGCCTCTCTGGTGAGAATCACATTCCTCTTCTTCTCTAGAACTGCTAACAAGTCTTGGGGAAATAAGGAATACCTTGGACTCAGTCAGTGCTTTAAATGCTAACTGCTATGCGCCCTAATTCCTCTTTATGGCAGTCCTGTGTATCCATGAGCATACCTGCTTGTGCAAAAGCACAGACTATGATTTGAGCCAAATACAAATAATACAAATGGTAAATATATAGGCACTGGAAGGTAGAACAGTGAAATGGTTAAGAGCAACCATCTGGCTCTTAACCATTTCAGGTCTGGCTGTCACTTACCGGTGAGTTGAGCTGGGTCACCTACTCAAGCCAGCTTCCCTGTGGGGTTATATGAGGATGAGCTGAGATGACACTTGTGAAATTCTTGAGTATGATGTAAAACTCTGGAGTATGACCCCAGGTTCCCAGGCTAGAAAATGTTCAAAATCATCTGCCATGATTAAGCTTTTAAAAATGGGCCTCCTTGGGTGTGTGCAAGGAAGAAGGGATGGCATAAGTGCAGACTTCCTTTTTTAAAACAACAACAACAACAAACAAGTCTTTGTAAACTTTCACCCTGCAGGCATTTTGGAAGCAGGCTTAGATCTCTCATTGTACTAGGTCTTTAATTCAGAGCCAACTATAAGAAAACAGTGGCTCAAAGGTGGATTTCTTGGTTAGGGTCCTTATGCATGAAACATGTACTTGTCTGATTTTTCTTTTATTCTTTTACAGTTTCTGAGTCAGAGCCTCCCAGAACACATGGTAAGTATTTTGAAAAGGTATGGTGTATTTGATTTAAGGTTTATCATTCTATACAGCTATTTATATCTGAAGAATAAACACAGCCTCTCTGGAATTTAGTGAATGGTATGAGGATTGGGTAATAATGTGATTTGTGTCCTTTATGGAAATACAAAGGCAATAGAAACTTCTTTCAGCTACAGCACAAATGGACTGTGGTTATACAGTTAGTTTTTTCTTTGATTTTGTTTTGCCTTTGCCTCAAACTCCAGTGCACATCAGAATCAACTAGGGTATTTGGTTGAATGCAGGTCCTTAGAATTCACCTCCCCACCCCAGACACTTGGATTTGGGTGGTCTGGGGTGGGACTTAGGAATCTGAATTTTTATGTAACTGAAAATAAAGATAGTCTGCAGACCCTAGTTTGAGCAAGCATGCTACATGGCCCAGGACTGAATTAAGCTTTCATGTTTGCAATGTGCTTACAAGATTTGACTAAGAATTTCCAAAGCAAGTGACAGAAGATCTATGCATATATTTTAAGTGCTACTTTTTAAACTTATTTTTTCTTAATGTCTACGTTTTGCTTAATGTCAAGTGAATGCAGCTTTTAAACATTTTCCCAAATGGTTACTGGCTACATCATAAGTCTGGCTTGTTGATGTAAAGACTTTTCCATAAGACAGTTGCTAACATTGAACTTTCACATATCTTTCACAATGGGCTCAACATCTATGCCACCTCATCCGTCAAGAGCTCGTCCTACCAGGATCTTTGTAAACAGGACAGGCCCCTGTAGCGACTTAGGGTTTTATGGAAAGATATACAGTAATTTCTGAACACACAGTTACAAGTACAGCTGTGATGGGTGCTGAGGAGAGATGTCCTTGGCAAGAGGCATGTGCTCAAGCCATCAGAGAGAGCCACCCCGTGGAAGTCACAGGTAAACGGAGGTATAGGGCTGGCGTAAGAGGGGGCCAGACAGAGGAGGAAGGAAGAGCATTTTTCTGTTATTCTTGGCACTGATGCCAGGAACTCGAGGGAACAGATATAGACTTAGGCTGATTTAGTCACCCTACCCTCACCCCCACCCTAATATTTTATCTAAGCATCATAGTGCCCTGATGGGGGCTTATCTCTAAGTTCCTTTTCCCAAACTGTGCCTTTGACATATTTTCTGAAGCTCTAGGAAAAAAAAAAAGTTCTCATCAATGGAGTTCAGAAGTGTCAGCTGCCTTTGGCAGTAGAACAGCGTTTGTCTTTGGGGGCAAACAAGTGAAGAGCGGGCAGGTGGGTGGCTGCCACTCAGACGCAGTTCTTGTTTGCCTTCCAAGTCCTTGTCTAAATCTGCATGGAGACGATGGAGGCGAATTCAGAGAAGGATCCGTGAGCACATTTCCGGGATGCTAATCCTTGGTCACCTCTTGAATTGTTGTTACACCAAGCAACAAGCAGTCTGGCACAGCCTCAGTTTTGTGCCATCCTGTCCCTCTCTACTATCCCCTTAGGCTGGACATCCTCCGCTTAGTCCATGGAGAGGGCTCAGACAAGGTTCCCATCCACAAATTCCTCAGACTTGGAGATTGATGCAGTCTGCTTAGCAGAAAAGATAGTACTCAGGAGAATGAAATAAGCTGGGTGATTTCTGAGCATAGATCGCATGGGACTGTTAACTAGTGTTAGGGGGCCTGGTAAACAGACACGTAGTTTATTACATCTAAAACTACTGAACGCCCTATAGCTGACTCATTTGTTTTGAAGTTCTGTTAGAAAACCCCAAACGCTTTTAGCAAGACTGCTGCAGGCTCACAAGCCCAAGACTGGATCACAGCGCCCCCTGGCGTGATTGTAAGGTGAACCTCAAGCCCTTTGCTGTGTCCGTGTGTCATTTACAAACAGCGGAACCGACTAAGATGAATCTGTATTTCTTTCTAGATCAGAGGAATTTCCAGACTATAAATGATGGTAAGACATTTTTTTTTTTACTTGCCTTCCCCGGGGCTTTGCTCGCTGGCCGGGTTGGCCAGGGATGTGGCCAACTGAGGTTGAGTGCAGTCTTGGCCATAGGACAGGGCCTGCCCTTTAGAATGCAAGGATGGAACAGGAGGAGTCCAGGGGTGCCAAGACCCTTGGTGCGTCCTAGACACACACCCAACAAGTCCCCTGTGTTCTTCTTCTCCCTTCATCTCTCCCAGTCAATCAGTCAGTTCAGTCACTCAGTTGTGTCCAACGCTTTGCAACCCCATGGACTGCAACATGCCAGGCCTCCCTGTCCATCACCAACTCCCAGAGTTTACTCAAACTCATGTCCATGAGTTGGTGATGCCATCCAATCATCTCATCTTCTGTTGTCCCCTTCTCCTCCTGCCTTCAGTCTTTCCCAGAATCAGGGTCTTTTCAAATGAGTCAGTTCTTCACATCACGTGGCCAAAGTATTGGAGTTTCAGCTTCAGCATCAGTTCTTCCAATGAATATTCAGGACTGATTTTCTTTAGGATGGACTGGTTGGATCTCCTTGCAGTCCAAGGGGCTCTCAAGAGTCTTCTCCAACACCACAGTTCAAAAGCATCAATTCTTCAGCGCTTAGCTTTCTTCTCTCTATAGTGATAGTGAAGTCGCTCAGTCGTGCCCGACTCTTTGCGACCCCATGGATAGTAGCCTGCACCAAGCTCCTCTGTCCATAGGATTTCCAAGGCAAGAGTACTGGAATGGGTTGCCGTTTCCTTCTCCAGGGAATCTTCCCAACCCAGGGATCGAACCCAAGTCTCTTACATTGTAGACAGACGCTTTACCATCTGAGCCACCAGGGAACCCCTCAGTTACTCATTGGATGAGATTAGCTTCAGCTTGGAGTCAGGAGGTGGTGGAAGGGGGTGGAATCAGTGCCTCTTCTTGCCGTGAATGCCAGTTCTATCGAGCACAGTTAATATCTCCCAAGGACTTGCTTTGTACCCTGCACAAAATTATTTTCTTACAAAGAATGAGTTAAGATATATATGTTTTTAAAAAGCATTTGAAAGACTGGCTGGCACAGAATAAGTGCTCAACTAGTGCACACAGAAATTGCTACTGCCATGAAATCTTCCCAATAGCACTGTGAGGTGAGCAGGATAATTAACTTTGTGCAGATGGGGGAACCAGGGCATCGTTAGGTAACTTGTCAAGTTCTGTGTCTCAGGTCACGGGGTGGGCCAGTGGCTGGACAGGGATTTGAACCCAGAACAGGTCTCTTTGGCTCTGTCCATGATTCTTTCTAAATGGGTCCTCTCTCCTCCTTCTCCTCAGTGAGCATATACACCCTTTGTGCCAACTTTGGTACATTAGCATCTTTTGTGCTCTCACTTGGGGCAGCTGACCCTGCTATTGGGTCCTGGCTGTGTTGAGGCCAATCCCTGCCCTTTCAGAGCATGCCCTGAGGGTCCAGGAATGGCCTGGGAGGGACTTGAGGAGCAGGTTTCTGGTGATTGACCTCCAGGAGAAAGGCACAGGTGAAAGCTGGATTTCTGCAGGGACTATTCACAGAAATGATCAGAAGGGGGCAGTGGCTGTAGCTAAAAAAAAAAACCCAGAACATACCTTGGGAAAAGCCTACAGGCATCCAATTGGCTACTCCTGCTTCCCAGGTGGTACAGTGATAAAGAATCCGTCTGCTAATGCAAGAGACACGGGTTCAATCCCTAGGTTGGGAAGATCCCCTGGAGTAGGAAATGATGACCCACTCCAATATTCTTGCCTGGAAGATTCCATGGACAGAGGAGCCTGGTGGGCTACAGTCCACGGGGTCGCAAAGAGTCAGACATGACTGAGCATGCACACACACAGAGCAACCTCTTGCATTTACTGTGTGGGCTGCTGTGTGTACATACGTGTCACTAAGCATAGGCTGTGGCTGTGAAATCCAGTCATCGCCTGAGAATGTGTCCCCTAAGAGAGCATTTCTGTCCAAGCAGGCACCCCACCCCAGTACTCTTGCCTGGAAAATCCAATGGACGGAGGAGCCTGGTGGGCTGCAGTCCATGGGGTCGCTAACAGTCAGACAGACTGAGCGACTTCACTTTCACTTTTCTCTTTCATGCATTGGAGAAGGAAATGGCAACCCACTCCAGTGTTCTTGCCTGGAGAATCCCAGGGACGGGGGAGCCTGGTGGGCTGCCGTCTATGGGGTCACACAGAGTTGGACACGACTGAAGTGACTTAGCAGCAGCAGCAGCAGTCACGTTGCAGCAGGTGTCTTGGCTTTGGAGATGCGTCTCTGGGAACATCTTTCCTCCTAGTTGGGGCCACCCTCGGGAATGTCTCAGTGACAGTAGATGTCGTCATCTTGGAGTATGTTTGTGCCATAGAAATAGGCAGCTGGTATTTGGAGTTTGCGTGCGTGTTGGGTTGCTTCAGTTGTATCCGACTCTTTGCGACCCCAAGGACTGTAGCACACCAGGCTCCTTTGTCCATGGGATTCTCCAGGCAAGCATACTGGAGTGAGTTGCCATGCCCTCCTCCAGGGAATCGTCGGGACCCAGTGATCGAACCCAGGTCTCTTGCGTCTCCTGCATTGCAGGCACACTCTTTACTGCTGAGCCACCAGGGAAGCCCATTTCAAGGCTGCTCTTGTGAATAGATCTGGGCCATTCATCGACAGGGTGATTTTTTTGAATGGAGATTGTGGAAGCATAGGAGGTGGTAACAGGAACTAAGAATGTCCCTGGTGGCCTCCAACATTGAATGAGGGCTGGCAGAGAGACAGATTTGCCTTCTGCTTCAGCAGGAACACAGCCTTGGGGCAGGGGGCAGGGCTTCTGTATCTTTGCCTCCAGCCCCATTTCCGAGCCAAGCTTGAGGGCCAGTCCTCCCTGGAAGAGAACCACAACCCAGTGACCTTTCTCTTTCTCCACTCTGCAGTTATATTTGCCACGGAGGAACTCTCAACAGTGAGCGCAATAGAAGGTAACATTTGTTATGTGGGATCCTTGTGGGCTCATTCCCCTGCTGCACCCAGAAGTCTATATCTGGTCCAGAAGAGGTGCAGAAGGCGTAAGGGATGGGGGTGCTCAGCTCTCAAAGGAGAGGGCTTCTGAACAAGGCTTCTCTGAATGGGTGTCTCCTCCACGGACCTTGACTCTGAGATAGGGGAGGGATCAACCTGCAGAGACATCTCTAAGGAGATCCAATGGAGCTTGGTTTTCTGTCTCTAAGAAAGTCCTGTTCCCCGTGCTCCCGGCCCACTATGTTATCCTCAGCAATATATGCTGATCTTGGGTCAGGCTAGGATTCAAGGTCACTGGCTACAGAGCCTGGAGAGGCAATTGAAATCTGTTGAGGGGGCCAGCTTGTCTGGGCTCTACCTGAGTCCCTATGAGGCCTCATTGATTTTTGTTCACTCTACAGGAACCATGGTTCTTTAGCCTGGGTGCAGAGGTCCTGTAACCCACCTGGGGGTCCCTCCAGTAGGAGAGCTGAGAGTTACAGCCAGGACAGCCTGAGGTCCTGGCAGCCTGGGCTGGGGGAAGAAAGTCTCCCTTCATTTCCCTGTGATGAAGGTTAACTCACAGCCATATTCAAAGGTGACCCCCAGCCCAGGGAACTGTGGCCATTTGTTGCTGTTCCGTCACTTTGTAGTGTCTGACTCTGCAGCCCAACAGACAGCAGCAAGCCAGGCTTCCCTGTCCTTCACCATCTCCCGGAGCGTGCTCAAACTCGTGGTCATTGAGTCGGCGATGTCCTCAAAACATCTCATCCTCTGTTGCCCCCTTCTCATCCCCTCCTCAATCTTTCCCAGCATCAGGGATTTTTCCAGTGAGGCAGCTTTTTCCATTAGGTGGCCAAAGTACTGGAGTTGCAGCTTCAGCATTGGTCCTTTCAGTCAATATTCAGGGTTGATTTCCTTTAGGATGAACTGCTTTGCCCCAAAGCCCTTAGAAGTCCCCTGAATCTGGAACCTGCTTTAGGCCTGTGACCTCAAGAGAAACATGAAGTGCTTCCCTGTGCTGCCCTCTAGGGACTGAATCGGGTTTGTCCGTGAGGCTGGTGAACGGAGGTGACAGGTGTCAGGGCCGGGTGGAGGTCCTGTACCGAGGCTCCTGGGGCACCGTGTGTGACGACAGCTGGGACACCAACGACGCCAACGTGGTCTGCAGGCAGCTGGGCTGTGGCTGGGCCATTTCAGCTCCAGGAAGTGCCCGGTTCGGTCAGGGCTCAGGGCCCATTGTCCTGGACGACGTGGGCTGCTCAGGGCATGAGACCTACCTGTGGAGCTGCTCCCACAGCCCCTGGAACACACACAACTGTGGACACAGCGAGGACGCCAGCGTCATCTGCTCAGGTGGGTGTCAAAAGCTGGGTGTGCTTCTCTGGAGGTGCTTTCATGCATACAACCTGATCCCCTCGAGAAGCACTCTCTACATTTCCCTTTTCCTTGAACTCCTCCTCGTGCTTTGCTTATTTAGTATATTAGCTTTTATGTGGCCCCTGGGTATGTAGATGGAGAATTACAAAAACAAACAAACAAACAAAAACAAACAGAAAGTGACATTTCGCTCCATGCCGCTGTGCAAACCAGAGGCAAAAGAGCACAGGTCTGCCAGGAGGTCTCTGAGCCGAGGTCATGGCCCCGGTTCTGCCTCCTGAGTCCTGGACAGTGGCCCCTCCAAGGAACCGGGAAGCACAGTCTGGGCACCAGGATTGCAGTGAGCAGGGCAGTGGCCCCTGTGTGCCCTGCCAGGCACCGCCTTGTCACCCCCTAAGGTCGAGCCTGACAGATCACACACGGGACTTGACCTGGAGCTGGAGCCCTGTCTCACTGCCTCAGTGGATCCATAAAAGCTGTGAGGTTGACAATTGACTCTGGATTCACTGTGTCCTCAAGACACAATGTAAATCACCTTGACTTTGGGAAAAAAGGGTTCTAGTCTGCCGAGACATCTCAGAAGGAGTATCTTTGAGGGCTGAGGATAGCAGAGGTCTTGCCCTCCATGGCAGAGCAGGTGCATGGACTGACCCCTCACCTGGTCTGCATCTTAGCATCAACCCCAGTACACCCGTGAAGCCAATTCTGTACTATGTGTCTGACCCGCCTTCTTTCTCCCTCAGCTGCCCAGACCCAGTCCACGGTTGTGCCAGGTGAGTCCGGCTGCCTTTTTCCCCCAGGATGTCGCCCTCCCCCACAGTCACCCACAGAGCCCCCAACCAGTAGCCCCAGGAGGTGACTGAGGAGGTTTTCCACCTCTCAGTACCTGCCTTGGTCACTCTAGACCACGCAGATGGTTCCAGATGAGCCATAACACAGGCATCCTCTGGACTGGCTCAGTGATTTCAGGACTTCGTGGCTACACAGTGTCTCCCAAAGCTTGAGTGACAAGATGGTCTGTCCTGGGGTCATTTCTGCTTGAACATATTCTCTGAACCAAGAGCTATGCGTATGGAGAGGACAGAGCTTTTTCCTGTCTTCCACCCCAGGTGGAGTCTAGGCGATGCTATTACCAAGAAGCACCCAGTCAGCAGGGCATGCTGATGGCTCTGTGGGCTGTGCCGCCTCATCACATGTTGTATACCTTTGCTGACATGATCTGGGCTCACAGCAAACTCTCAGAAAAGGCTTCTTCTCCCCGGACTGTGGAACCCCTCAGATCCTGCTGTGCTGTTCCCAGTAATAGGAACTAGACCAGCCTTGATTCTACCAACCTTCTTTGTAATCCTGCTCTGTTTCCCTTGCAGATTGGTGGTATCCGACAACTGACTATGGTGAGCAACATTCAAATCCTGCTAAACTACCAGCATGCCACACTCTAATCCACAGACATGGGTGCAGTTCCTGCCTCTTGGGTCCAGGTTCTGAGGTCACCCCCCATCTACTCTGGATGGTTGCATTCGCTTGCCAGAGTTATGGATCAGCTTTACCTACGAGTTGTGCCATATGTTACTCAGAATACTTTTGTTTGCTAGTATTAGGATAGCCACTCACACTCTCTTAATTGGAGCTGGTGCCACGGCCTACATATCGAGGGTATTGAGCCGTAGGGCAAACTTCAGGTACAGCAGGATCCAGAAGTTCCAATACTCTTTGTCCCCCTGCACTTTTCTGACCTCTGCTTGGTTTGTTTATGAGCTTCAGTGTCAGATTGCTTCCTGCCAGGGGGCACTTGTCAGACACAAGTCTCCTGCCACAGGAGGAAAGAGTCTTGTTCTCGATGTTGAGCAGAAAGTCCTGGAGGGATTGTGAAGAGCCTGCTGTTAATAGTTGCCTTCTCCCCAGTCATCTCCAAGTACTCCAGTGATATCCAATAATTCCAAGGTTATTTCAGGATTCAAGCTTAAGAAAAAATAAGATTCAATCTACACTTTGTGTGTGAAAGTACCTGAATACATACTGAGTGGAAAAGTCTTTCGAATAACCTTCAGCTGATTGAGTGGGTTCCCAAGTGGGGAGGGATGGCTGAACTTGGCACCTTGGTGGGAACTGGGAAGCTGTGTCAGTGGTCTTCTGTTACAGAGGCTCATTTTATCCCTGAGGTCTGGGATGTAGGTTGCCCACACAGGCTGTGGGCTTCCCCTCCTCCCACCTGCATCCTGAGGCAGGATTCAGTCTCTGAATTGCTGAATTTGGGGAGGCCATTGTAGAACCTGCAGAGCTAGTCCACAGTCCACAGTCCAGGTTTCAATCACACAGCCATCGGAGATAAAGAGTGATGCACACGCTCAGTCACGTCCTTATGGACTCACTACCTAGACCTCAGCAGCCTTTCCTGGAAGAATTCTGAATCTCAGTCCTCAGTGCCTTTTCCTTCAGGGGAAACAGGAAGGTGACTTTTCCTGTCTCCTTCCAGGAACCGAATCGGGTTTGTCCCTGAGGCTGGTGAACGGAGGTGACAGGTGTCAGGGCCGGGTGGAGGTCCTGTACCGAGGCTCCTGGGGCACCGTGTGTGACGACAGCTGGGACACCAATGACGCCAACGTGGTCTGCAGGCAGCTGGGCTGTGGCTGGGCCATTTCAGC
>SJYX01000584.1:665999-676129 GCA_006410675.1 Oreotragus oreotragus | reverse complement strand
ACCTGAGCAGATGACGCTGGCGTCCTCGCTGTGTCCACAGTTGTGTGTGTTCCAGGGGCTGTGGGAGCAGCTCCACAGGTAGGTCTCATACCCTGAGCAGCCCACGTCGTCCAGGACAATGGGCCCTGAGCCCTGACCGAACCGGGCACTTCCTGGGGCTGAAATGGCCCAGCCACAGCCCAGCTGCCTGCAGACCACGTTGGCGTCATTGGTGTCCCAGCTGTCATCACACACGGTGCCCCAGGAGCCTTGGTACAGGACCTCCACCCGGCCCTGACACCTGTCACCTCCATTCACCAGCCTCAGGGACAAACCCGATTCGGTTCCTGGAAGGAGACAGGAAAAGTCACCTTCCTGTTTCCCCTGAAGGAAAAGGCACTGAGGACTGAGATTCAGAATTCTTCCAGGAAAGGCTGCTGAGGTCTAGGTAGTGAGTCCATAAGGACGTGACTGAGCGTGTGCATCACTCTTTATCTCCGATGGCTGTGTGATTGAAACCTGGACTGTGGACTGTGGACTAGCTCTGCAGGTTCTACAATGGCCTCCCCAAATTCAGCAATTCAGAGACTGAATCCTGCCTCAGGATGCAGGTGGGAGGAGGGGAAGCCCACAGCCTACATCCGAGACCTCTGGGATAGAATGAGCCTCTACAAAGGAGACCACTGACACAGCTTCCCCTTCCCACCAGGGTGCCAGGTTCAGCGATTCACCCCTACATGGGAACCTGCTCCATCAGCCCAAGGTTATTCAGAAGACTTTTCCACTCGGTACGTATTCAGGTACTTTCACACACAAAGTGTAGCTTGAATCTGTTTTTTTTTAAGCTTGAATCCTGAAATAACCTTGGAATTGTTGGATATCATTGGAGGATATGGAGATGACTGGGGAGAAGGCACCTATTACCAGCAGGCTGTTCACAATCATCCAGGACTTTCTGCTCAACATCGAGAACAAGACTCTTTCCTCCTGTGGCAGGAGACTTGTGGCTGACTAGTGCCCCCTGGCAGGAAGCAACCTGACACTGAAGCTCATAAACAAACCAAGCAGAGGTCAGAAAAGTGCGTGGGGACAAAGAGTATTGGAACTTCTGGATCCTGCTGTACCTGAAGTTTGCCCTACGCTCAATACCCTCGATATGTAGGCCATGGCACCAGCCCCAATTAAGAGAGTGTGAGTGGCCATCCTAATACTAGCAAACAAGAGCTTTCTGAGTAACATATGGCACAGCTCGTAGGTAAAGCTTATCCATAACTCTGGGAAGCGAAGGCAACCGTCCAGAGTAGATGAGGTGGTAACCTCAGAACCTGGACCCAAGAGACAGGAACTGCACCCATGTCTGTGGACTAGAGTGAGGCATTCTGGTAGTTTAGCAGGATTTGAATGTTGCTCACCATAGTCAGTTGTCGGATACCACCAATCTGCAGGGGAAACAGAGCAGGATTACAAAGTTGATAGATTCAAGGTTGGTCTAGTGACCTGTAACTGGGATCAGGACAGTGGGATCTGAGAAGCTTCACAGTCTGGGGGAGACAGAGGCCTTTTCTGAGACTTTGCTGTGAGCCCAGATCATGTCATCAAAGGTACACACTCATCTCATGAGGCGGCACAGCCCACAGAGCCATTAGCATGTCCTGCTAACTGGGTACTTCTTGGTAATAGCATCGCCTAAACTCCACCTGGGGTGGAGGACAGGAAAAAGCTCTGTCCTCTCCATACACATAGCTCTTGGTCCAGAGAATACGTTCAAGCAGAAATGACCCCAGGACAGACCATCCTGTCACCCAAAGATCTGGGGAGTCTCTGTGTAGCCACAAAGTCCTGAAATCACTGAGCCGGTCCAGAGGATGCCTGTGTTTGGCTCATCTGGAACCATCTACATGCTCTAGAGTCACCAGAGCAGGTACTGTGGTGGAAAACCTCCACAGTCCCCTCCTGGGGCTACTGGTTGGGGGTCCTGGTGGTTCCTGGGGGGAGGGGACATCCCAGAGTTAAGAGACAGCTGGACTCACCTGGCGCAACCGTGGACTGGGTCTGGGCAGCTGGGGGAGAGAGAAGGCAGGTCAGACACATTGCTCAGAACAGGCTCCATAGGGGAAAAGGGATGATGCTAAGATAGAGACCAGGTGAGGAGTTGGTCCATGCCCCTGCTCTGCCATGGAGGGTGGGACTTCTGCCATCCTCAAGCCTCCAAGGTGCTCCTCCTGAGAGGTCCCGACAGACCAGCATCTCTTATTTCCAAAGTCAAGGTGATTGACTCTGTGTCTTGATGACAGAGTGGACCCAGAGCCAATCGCCGGCCTCACAGCTTTTATGGATCCACTGAGGCAGTGAGACAAGGCTCCAGCTCCAGGTCAAGTCCTGTCTGTGATCTGTCAGGCTCGACCTTAGAGGGTGACAAGGCGGTGCCTGGCAGGTCACACAAGGGCCACTGCCTTGCTCACAGCAGTCCTGGTGCCCAGACCATGCTTCCCGTTCCTTGGCGGGGCCTCGGTCCAGGACTCAGGAGGCAGAAATGGGGCCACCGACAGCCCCAGCCCATGACCTCGGCTCAGAGACCTCCTGGCAGACCTGGGCTCTTTTGCCTCTGGTATACACTGGGGCATGGAGCAAAAGGCTTAATGTCCCTTTCAGTTTGTGTTTTTATTTTAATTCTCCATCTACATACCCAGAGGCCAGACAAAAGCTAATATACTAAATAAGCAAAGCACTAGGAGGATTTCAAAAGAAAGGGGAATGTAGAGAGTGCTTCTCGAGGGGATCAGAATGTGAGCAAGAAAGCACCTCCAGAGAAGCACACCCAGCTTATTTGACACCCACCTGAGCAGATGACGCTGGCGTCCTCGCTGTGTCCACAGTTGTGTGTGTTCCAGGGGTTGTGGGAGCAGCTCCACAGGTAGGTCTCATACCCTGAGCAGCCCACGTCGTCCAGAACAATGGGCCCTGAGCCCTGACCAAACCGGGCACTTCCTGGGGCTGAAATGGCCCAGCCACAGCCCAGCTGCCTGCAGACCACGTTGGCGTCATTGGTGTCCCAGCTGTCATCACACACGGTGCCCCAGGAGCCTTGGTACAGGACCTCCACCCGGCCCTGACACCTGTCACCTCCATTCACCAGCCTCAGGGACAAACCCGATTCGGTTCCTGGAAGGAGACAGGAAAAGTCACCTTCCTGTTTCCCCTGAAGGAAAAGGCACTGAGGACTGAGATTCAGAATTCTTCCAGGAAAGGCTGCTGAGGTCTAGGTAGTGAGTCCATAAGGACGTGACTGAGCGTGTGCATCACTCTTTATCTCCGATGGCTGTGTGATTGAAACCTGGACTGTGGACTGTGGACTAGCTCTGCAGGTTCTACAATGGCCTCCCCAAATTCAGCAATTCAGAGACTGAATCCTGCCTCAGGATGCAGGTGGGAGGAGGGGAAGCCCACAGCCTACATCCGAGACCTCTGGGATAGAATGAGCCTCTACGAAGGAGACCACTGACACAGCTTCCCCTTCCCACCAGGGTGCCAGGTTCAGCGATTCACCCCTACATGGGAACCTGCTCCATCAGCCCAAGGTTATTTGGAAGACTTTTCCACTCGGTACGTATTCAGGTACTTTCACACACAAAGTGTAGCTTGAATCTGTTTTTTTTTAAGCTTGAATCCTGAAATAACCTTGGAATTGTTGGATATCATTGGAGGATATGGAGATGACTGGGGAGAAGGCACCTATTACCAGCAGGCTGTTCACAATCATCCAGGACTTTCTGCTCAACATCGAGAACAAGACTCTTTCCTCCTGTGGCAGGAGACTTGTGGCTGACTAGTGCCCCCTGGCAGGAAGCAACCTGACACTGAAGCTCATAAACAAACCAAGCAGAGGTCAGAAAAGTGCGTGGGGACAAAGAGTATTGGAACTTCTGGATCCTGCTGTACCTGATGTTTGTCCTATGGCTCAATACCCTCGATATGTAGGCTGTGGGACCAGCCCCAATTAAGAGAGTGTGAGTGGCCATCCTAATACTTGCAAACAAGAGCTTTCTGGGTAACTTATGGTACAACTCGTAGGTAAAGCTAATCCATAACTCTGGGAAGTGAAGGCAACCGTCCAGAGTAGAAGAGGAGGTGAGCTCAAAACCTGGACGCAAGAGGCAGGAAGTGCACCCATGTCTTTGGACTGGAGTAAATCCCAAGGCCTGTCGGTCAGGTGGAAGAATGTGTTACTTACTCTGTGTGGTTGTAGTTGTTGGGGGCCGCCAATCTAGAAAAGAAAACAAGTGATTTTAGGTTGCTGCTAAAAATTTTTAAATTCCATGGTCCTCACTTTGGTGGAGAAAGTAAATCCTTGTCATAATAAGGTCATCTTAGAACCTTGATCCATCCTTAGAACCTTAGAACCATCTTATTCTCACCAACAGTGTAACTGGCCATATGGAATCAGTACACAGAAGTACCCATCTTATTCAGCATCAGATATTACCACTGTGGCCAAAGGATCATTTGGGGAATTGCTCTCAACATGAAGGAATTTTTAATAGGCAGACATTTGTGAGTCTGCTACACCCTCATGCTTCTAACACGGTCACAGTCTGCATGGCATGACTGGAACACTTATTTCTATAGAAATGATCAAAGGACCTAATCCTGTCTCCCCTGATCGCAGCTCTGAAGAGGCACAGGCAGCAGGAGGTGGCAGGGGACCAGAGGTCCCTCCAGGAGCAGCTGAATGACAGCCCTGGTCTTGGGGATTCCACTGGTCACTGGACAGCTGTTGGGGCCCTTTAACTGACTGGAACCTGGTGGTCCGGAGTCAATGATAAGAAAGTGAAAGAAGGAAAAAGGCTAATATTCCCTGGGTTATGCAGCTGGCCTTTGTGCTCCAGGGAATCAGCCAGAAATAGAGAGAGAGAGAGAGAGGGAGAGAGAAAGGACATGGGGGTCCAAGTCTCTGGTGGAACAAGAGTGCTTCATTGAATTCTGTGTGAGTATATGTACTGTATTACATGTTAATACTTCTTCAGATAAAGATCAAAAGACCTGACATTACAAGTTATCAAGGAAACAAGGAGAAGCTGAGACCATAACGCCAAAAGGCAATCCATATCGTAGATAATCCCTTTTACCACATGAAGAAGCTAATGAAGGAAATCTTAGGCCAGCATCCCAACTCTATGAGCTCAGTCCTGGGAGTGGCTTGCCACCCCTCTGGCTCCTGACAGGAACTGATAAGGAACAGAGGCTCAAGGGAGATAGGAAACAGCACACGGGAATCCTACTGTTAAACATTCCCTGAAAGACAGCCGCCAGGTTCCTCAGAGGGAAGTGACTACCCAGGTAACTGCTGTTCTTGTCCTTCTGGAAAACTGAAAATCTCAGAGAGGGGTGTGGCTGGGTGGGGCTGCAGGGACTCACCTGGAGAGGAGGAGGTGATCTGTGCAGCTGCAAGAAAGAGGAAGCATGATCAGGCTGAACACCCAGGTTGCAATGCAAGAAACCCATCAGGTCCCTGAGAGAGAGACGCTGAGTGCCCGGTCCCTCCATGGCCTGAAAAGAGTGGCCTGGGTTTTGTCCAGGATAACTGAATATGAGAAACATCAAACTCAGACATCAGGCTTCACAATATAAAAAAGACTGAGGGGAATTTGCTTTTCCAACTTATAATCATGTCCCTGCTCTGGGGGTCCAATACAGAAGGGGCTGCAGTGGATACATGAAATCCAGGACCAACATCTATCAATGATGGAATCTGTGAAACCACCCATCTTCCTTGGCAGGTCAGTGTGATTGGAGCCCAGTGCAAAGAAGAGCTCTTGTTGGGAAAAAAATCACTGACTAAAATGGAGGTCATGGAAACCAAGCCATGCTCCAGGACTCAGGAGGCAGAACCCGGCCACAGGCAGCCACAGCCCATGGCCTCTGCTCAGAGTCCTCCTGGCAGACCTGCGCTCTTTTGCCTCTGGTTTGCGCAGGGGCATGGAGCAAAATGTCACATTCTGTTTCTTTCTTTTTATAGTTCTCCATCTACATACACAGGGGCCACATAAAAGCTAATATCCTAAATATGCAAAGCACTAGGAGGATTTCAAGGGAAAGGGAAATGGAGAGAGTGCTTCTCGAGGGGATCAGAATGTGAGCAGGAAAGCACCTCCAGAGAAGCACACCCAGCTTATTTGAGACCCACCTGAGCAGATGACGCTGGCGTCCTCGCTGTGTATGCAGTTGTGTGTGTTGAAGGGGCTGTGGGAGCAGCTCCACAGGTAGGTCTCGTGCCCTGAGCAGCCCACATCGTCCAGGACAATGGGCCCTGAGCCCTGCCCGAACCGGGCACTTCCTGGGGCTGAAATGGCCCAGCCACAGCCCAGCTGCCTGCAGACCACGTTGGCGTCGTTGGTGTCCCAGCTGTCGTCACACACGGTGCCCCAGGAGCCTCGGTACAGCACCTCCACCCGGCCCTGACACCTGTCACTTCCGTTCACCAGCCTCAGGGCCAAACCCGATTCGGTTCCTGGAAGGAGACAGGAAAAGGCACCCTCCTGTTTCCCCTGAAGGTATAGGTACTGAGACTGAGATTCAGAATTCTTCCAGGGAAAGGCTGCTGAGGTCGAGGTAGTGAGTCCATAAGGACGTGACTGAGCGTGTGCACCACTCTCTGTCTCCGATGGCTGTGTGATAGGAACCTGGACTGTGGGCTGTGGACTAGCTCTGCAGGTTGTCTGATGGCCTCCCCACATTCAGCAACTCAGGCACTGAATCCTGTCTCAGGATGCAGCTGGGAGGAGGGGAAGCCCACAGCCTGAGTGGGCAACCTACATCCCAGACCTCTGGGGTAGAATGAGCCTCTGCCACAGAAGACCGCTGACACAGCTTCCCAGTTCCCACCAAGGTGCCAAGTTCAGCCGTTCACCCCACGTGGGAACCCACTCCATCAGCCCAAGGTTATTCGGAAGACTTTTCCACTCAGTACATATTCAGGTACTTTCACACACCAAGTCTAGCTTGAATCTTATTTTTTTAAAGCTTGAATCCTGAAACAACCTTGGAATTGTTGGATATTGTTGGAGGACTTGGAGATGACGGGGAGAAGGCACCTATTACCAGCAAGCTCCTCACAATCCCTCCAAGGCTTTCTGCTCAACATCCAGAACAAGAATCTTTCCTCCTGTGCCAGGAGACCTGCGGCTGACGCGTGCCCCCTGGCAGGAAGCCACCTGACACTGAAGCTCATAAACAAACCAAGCAGAGGTCAGAAGAGTGCCTGGGGACAAAGAGTATTGGAACTTCTGGATCCAGCTGTACCTTAAGGTTGCCCTACGGCACAGTACCTTCGAAATGTAGGCCGTGGCACCAGCCCCACTTAAGGGAGTGCGAGCGGCCATCCTAACACTTGCAAACAAAAGCATTCTGAGTACCATATGGCACAACTCGTCGGTAAACTCTGGAAAGTGAAGGCACCGTCCAGAGTAGGGGAATGGTGAGCTCAGAATCTCAAGCAGCAGGTACTGCACCCATGTCTGTGGACTGGAGTGTGGCATGCTGGGACTTTAGCAGGATCTGAATGACACTTACCATAGTCAGTTGTCGGATTCCACCAACCTGCAGCGGAAACAGAGCAGGATTNCCAGATATTTGCTGTTGTTTGTGAAGAATGATATGTGAGATAGATGTTTCCTATTCGGCTCCCTGGTGCAACTCCTAGGCCTCCCTTCTCTGGCCTTGGTGGGGCCGGGCACTCAGCATCTCTCTCAGGAAACTGGTGGGTTCGTTGCAGCCCATCATGGATGCTGAGGCTGATCATGCTTCCTCTTTTCTTGCAGGACCAGGAATCAACTTCTCCACTCCAGGTGAGCCCCGGCAGCCCCACCCAGCCAGCTTTGTCTCTGGGATTCCACCCTCTCAGGTTTCCAGAAGGAGAAGAGCAGACTCTACCTGAGGAGTCATTTCTCCCCAAGGACTCAAATCTGTTCAGTGACCAGCCGAGTCCCCAGGACCAGGGCTGTCACTCAGCTGTCCCTGGAGAGACCTCTGGTCCCCCGCCACCTCCTGCTGCCTGTGCCTGTTCAGTGAGAGAGAGAGGATTAGGTCCTCTGATCATTTCTATGAAAATAAGTGTCCCACTCATGCCATGCAGAACCGTGACCATTTTCAAAAGAGACGGAGTAGCTGCCTTACAGAGCTTTCTCTGTTAAATGCGCCTTCACATTGAGAGTGACCCCCAAATGATCTTTAGGGCCCCTTGAAAACATCTGGTGCCAAAAGTGGAAAGGTGTGCTGCTGTGTACACTAGTCCTTTTGGGCAGTGTCCGAGTAGGTGGGAATGTCAAGGCACTGAGAAGTCCTGCAGGACGGAAAAGGACTTCCTGAGGACACTCACCCGGAAGACGATCGCTGGTCACAACACCCCTGGCGACCCGCCACAACGGAGGTGTTTCTGTCTCTCTGCTCTGCAGACTCCTTTCCAAGTTGTGGCGGCTTCTTAATCAGTGCCAGTGGGAACTTTTCCAGCCCATTCTACCCAGGATACTACCCCAACAACGCCGACTGTGTCTGGGAAATACAAGTGAAACCCGGCTACCTCATAAATCTGGGCTTTGACAGTCTGCAGTAAGTAACCCCCAGGCCACCTGGAGAAGGAGGCGTCTTCCATGGACCACCCTGTGGTTTGGGTTGGGTCCTGGGTCGGGAGGCTTTCCCCTCTCGGGTGCCATGGACTACATCTCAGGTTTCTCTGATCCCCACCGGGAAGTATCAGTCTCAATATTGGGCAGTCCATTGATCTGATTAAGGAAGAGCAAGAAGAAGATCTTAGACTCAAAGACATTTCTCATAAAGTCCAAAATATCTACAAAGATTACGAGCGGCAGACATCCTGATGTTGACCTGAATCCCATTTTCCATACAGGTTGGAGACACACAGTAGCTGCAGTTACGACTATGTTGAAATCCTTAATGGCCCGCTGAGTAGCAATGCCTCAGCGAGGAGAATCTGTCGTTACACCAGGGAAGTATTCACTTCTTATTCCAACCGATTGACTGTTCGATTTCGGAGTGACGGCAGTGTCCAAAAGACTGGTTTTTCTGCTTGGTATAACTCCTTTCCAAGAGGTGAATACAAGACATAGAGGAAAGATCTGCGGTTACCAAGGGGATGGGGTTTTGGGGAAGGGATGGCTGCAGATTTGGGGATCAGCAGATGCAAACTACTACATTCAAATGGATAAACATCCAGGTCCCACTGTAGAGAACAGGGAGCTATATTCTGTTACCTGTGATAAACCGTGTGGAAAGAATATGGAAGCGGGTACAGAAAAGACTATAACTAGAAGATGAGGGATCTGAACTCTGTGATGTCAAGAGCCCTATCCAGGTGGATCATGTAGCTGTTTATTCCCTGATCGGCGTCACTGGGTGGCTTTTGGGATGGGGAAAGAACCAGGGGTTAATTGGCTTTGGGTATTTGCTGGGAGATGGGGTCATCACCACTTACAGCGTGTGTCTTTCAGATGTCAGCTTGAGACTGGTGAACTGGAACTCCTCCCATCCCACATGTGCTGGGCGTGTGGAAATCTACCATGATGGCCGGTGGGGAACAGTGTGCGATGACAGCTGGGACATGCAAGATGCCCAGGTGGTGTGCAGACAGCTGGGCTGCGGATATGCAGTCTCAGCCCCGGGAAGCGCCCGCTTTGGCTCTGGCTCTGGCCCCATCACCTTGGATGATGTGGCGTGCTCAGGGGCGGAGTCTAATCTCTGGCAGTGCCGGAACCGAGGCTGGTTCTCCCACAACTGTGGCCACCATGAAGATGCTGGAGTCATTTGCTCAGGTATTGGGTGATGTCATTTGCAGAAGGCCCCTTTCACCTCTGAGCTGCTGGGAACTGGAGGCCAGTGACTCACGGTGTCTGTGGCTAGCTCAGGGTGTGGGGTAGGGCAGGAGCTTGTCAGAGCACCCCTTGACTTGTGCACTCCAGGAGACCCTGCAGAGGCTGCTTCGTCTTTGGTCCTTGTGCTGAACGCTCAGCTGCTACCCAGCTTGCCATTACTCTTCCATTTGCTTAATGGGCTTACCTCGTGGCTTGGAGGGTAAAGAAATCACCTGAAAGCAGAAGATGCTGGTTCGATCCCTGATTTGGGCGGATCCCCTGGAGAAG
>SJYX01000584.1:648329-663126 GCA_006410675.1 Oreotragus oreotragus | reverse complement strand
TTTTTATTAACTGGAGCTGTAGGTTAACTCTTTCTCTGATAGAGGTGGTGGGGGATAGCCCCCCATAAAGTCAGAGGTATAGGTGGGAGTATAAAGCAGTAAAGTAGGCAGTCTCTGGTTTTGGGGGTAGATGCTCGGGAACCGGGGGTTTCCTGAGGCTCGATCCCGCCTTTGCGTATGCCGAAGCCTCCTTCCTCATGACCTTTGCCATGGGCGGAGTTCCTCACGCTGACTCCTGGCACCTCCAAGGACTCTGGAGGCTGTTCAGTGACCCGCTGAGTCCCCAGGACCAGAGCTGTCACTCAGCTGTCCCTGGAGGAACCTCTGATCCCCTGCCACCTCCTGCTCCTGCGCCTGTTCAGAGCCACTGTGGGGTGGAGAAGGTTAGGTCCTCTGATCACTTCTATGAAAATAAGTGTCCCAGTCATGCCATGCAGAACTGTCACCATCAGAGAACCATGACCAAATAGCAGCCCTACAGAGTTTTATCTCTTAAATAATCCTTCATGTTGAGAGCAATTCCCCAAACGGCCTTTATGCCACAAGGATAATGTCTGGTGCAAGTATGCTTGGATGTGGTGTGGTCTCTAACCCCTTTTGGCTGGCCACAGTGTAAACTGGTATAATCAAGTCTCTGAGAAGTCCTGAAGTAAGGAGAATGATTTATTTTCTCCATCAAACTCTTGAGTATGGAATTAAAAAATGATCCAGCAATATCCTAAAATCACTTGGTTTTCTTTCTAGATGGGCTGTCCTCAACAACTACAACCACTCACAGTAAGTATCACATTTTCCCACCTGGCCCACAGGCCTTGGGTTTCCCCTCCCCAGGCTTGGCTGCTGGTCTCCGGGCTGCAGTCACGGCACTCACTCTCCAGTGAGTTCACTGCTCCTGACTTTCCTGCCACGTGGCTTCTCTGTAGCTGATGCCCCAACCCCAGGAGGGCTGCGCCTCTCTCCAGGCTCTTCTTTGTCCTTTGGTCACCTGGCCATCTGACAATTCGGGTCTCTGGTCAGTGTCTAGGTGAAGTCTCCCACTGTGTAGGTCCCACCCCTTGTCTGGGACACTAGCCCAGGTCAGTGCAGCTGGATGGAGCCTGGCATGTAGCCAACAAAAGTTCCCAATAGCCTGCTTCTGAGTGGGTGCTGGATCGCCCCTCACTGGCCCCCCACCCTGCCCCAGATGTCTCCTCTGCATCCCCAGCCTCCCCTCCTCACCACCTGGTCTCCTACAGCAGAGCAGCCGCTTCAGGCTGCCCCTCCCCCGACCCATTCTCTGCAGTGCTCTAGGGTGTCTTCATCAAATGCCAAGGTCTGTCCCTGCCTCAAGCCTGGAATCCTCAGCACCATCTGGACGCAGATCCTCAGTGCTCAGGATAATCTCTAGAGCTTGCAAAGTCTTTCTCATTGTGGAGTTGATTCCTGCCATCCTTCCCATCCCTGCTCCATCCACATCGGGGTTCCCCAATTATGCCAGCTACTGTCATACCTAGGTTCCTTCACACATGCTGTTCCCTCTGCCTGGAACACACTTCTGACCTTTTGGCCTCACCTCCCTGTGTACCTGTCCCCTTTCCCTCCTTGGTCTGGATCAGGAGCCAAATCTCCCAGCTGCTAGCACCTCCTGGGCTCTGCTCCATCACAGTCCCATCCTTGGAGGCTGGAATTTGCCTCTTTTCTGTCCTTTTCTTTAGGCTGTGAGCTCCCAGAGGGCAAGTCCTGCATCTGGCATCTCTCTGGGAACTTGGGGTTGGCACATCTCCAGGGCGGAAATGACAAGGACTCAGCAGCTGAACCAAAGGTGCCAGGAAACTGATCATTATCTTTTCTGTTTGTCAACAGATCCTGTTTATGACATCACCGGCCCAGCCAGTAAGTTCTGAGCCCCACTAACCAGTCCCCCTTCCCTTCTCCTTGATACAGTGACACTGGGGAGGGACGAGGAGAACCGTTGAGGAGATGGCTTCCCTAAGTACGGCCTCCCTGTAGGGGCACCGCCCTGACCCTCAGTAGGTAGTCCAGGTGTAGGCACCTTCTGGTGGATTTCCCCCATGTGACTGTACGGTGTACACTGTGGGTCATCGGCATTTCTCCCTTTGTCCCAACAGCAAATTATTCCTGCGGAGGCTTCCTGACCCAATCTTCAGGGAACTTTTCCAGCCCATTCTACCCTAGGAACTATCCGAACAACGCCAAGTGTGTGTGGGACATTGAGGTTCAGAACAACTACCGGGTGACCGTGGCCTTCAGAGATGTCCAGTAAGCGCGTGCGACAGTGGGGAGGGCTGTGTGCTGAGCACCTTGCAGACAGTTTAGGAGGAGAGAAATGGCGCTTCAGAGAAGAAGTTTGCCCCACTGCCCTTTTTCTCCTATGGGTTCCACTTCCGGCCGAGCCTAGAAGCAGCCGTGGAGGGGACACCAGGATCAGAGCCCTGTGTCGAGTTGCAGGCCTGTCACTACTTTGCTGTGTGAGCTCAGGAAATCATTTAACGCTCCTGAGCCTCAAAAGAGGAGAATAAAATACCCGCTCCCCTCCCTTCCTGGTTCCTGGGAAAGTCACAGGAGAAATATATGAAAATACTTGGGCAAACCAATGGGAGGGATTATTGTTAGAAGTCGTAATAGCACAAAGAATCCTATTAACAACCACACTAGCTTTTCTGAACTCTTTTCTCTCTGCTCCCTCTTTCTTGGGGGAGTGGTTTCAGGCAGAAGAGGAATAATTCCTGTGGCAGAGCATAGGTTATCTGTTCCTCATCCAATGAAGGGTGGGAATCCTTGTTTTAAGCAGAGGAGACAGCATCAGAACCAACGGGATACATGATTGGCTCAAGGGGCAGGGGTGACCACACTGAGACACCAATAGCTTATAGAGTCCTGGAAAGGGAGTATCATTTTTTCTCTAACAGTCACCACTGAACAAAGTAGTTTTTTCTCTTGATTTCTGGTTGCGGTGGCCTGGGAGTTTCTGCCTTGAAAATTCATGTGGAGTTTTGCAAAAGATATGATGTTATTTTAATCTCTTCATCATTACTATTCATTTGGGGGATTGTACTTAAAGCTCATGAAATTCTATAGAGGAAAGTTGACCGTGACTAGTTCTGAGCCAGCATCTTAATAACAATGACCACCATTTGCGGCATTTTAGGAAGCACTTTTCCACTGTTAGAGCCTCATGGTAGCTCTCTTCAGTATACTTGCATTGGGAGATTTCACCTTTATAAATAAGAAATCTGAACTGCAGAGAGGTTATTTGACTGCCCAATATTTACTTGTTCAATTATCTGTTTCTGTCACTAAGAATTCATGGATTTTAAGAAAAAAATTCTATGGGAAACTGGGGTCTTTTTGATCAAAAAAAAGTAGAAGGTGGGATGTCATTCTTTCTTATGAACTGCGTAGGGCTCTCAAGAGAGAGCTGTAGATTTCATATGTGTGACCCCAAAAGGCAGGACTAAGACCGATGTATGGAGGTCATGGGAGGATGAACCTCCACTGAATTTAAGAAAGTCTAACAAACTGGTGGTTACCAGTGGAGAGAGGGCTTGGGGGAGGGGCACTCGGGGTAGGAGATGAAAAGGTACAAACCATGATGTAGAAAACAAACTACAAGACTCTATGGTATCAATACAGCCCAGGGAGGAGAGCCAATATCTTTTAAATAAGTATATATGGAGTATAGCCTTTAAACATTGTAATCACTATATTTACACCCATAACTTGTGTAATATTGTACATTGACTCTACTCTGGTAAAAAATCAAAGTCTATTCCTTTCGATTATTCATTTTGTCGGAGTTTTTGGCTTAGAGATGTAACACCTCTGACCACCGGCATCAAATCCTGGCTGAAAGTGAAGCCAGACTGTGCCTTCCATCTCTGCAGGCTGGAAGGCGGCTGTAACTACGATTACGTCGAAGTGTACGATGGCCCCCACCACAGTTCCCAGCTGCTCGCCCGGGTTTGTGACGGGGCAAGGGGTTCCTTCACCTCATCATCCAACTTCATTTCCATCCGCTTCATCAGCGACACCTCCGTCACCAGGAGAGGGTTCACAGCCGAATACTTCTCCATTCCTTCCAATGGGAACACGAGTAAGTCCCCGCCCATCCGGGATGACACCTCTGAGCGCCTTCGATGGCTCAGCCATCTCGGGGCCGTGGAAGGAGAAACAAGAGCCGCCCCGTCAGGTCACCAAGGCTTGGTGTGGGGCAGAAGGGGGCCAAGAGCAAGGGGTCTGAGGACTCCGGCTGCCCAGGACTGGCCGATGGGTGGTGGGTTGGCCTTTCTGTGGTCAGCAGAGACGAAGCAGAAGGGGCGAGAGGATGCTGTCATCAGACAGTGAGATGTCAGTGCTGAGGGCAGAGGGGAACACCTGACTTGAGACTTGTGGCCTTTCCAGAGTGTGGGACACTGTGGCCTTGTCCTGAGACCAGCACATTCGGCTGATTCCTGAAAGTGGTCTGAGCTGCTCTCAGCTACGTCCAGCAGAGGCTGGCGGCCACAGTTGGATCTGTGAAATGGACTGATGTACAGATTGACCAGGGGCCGGGCAAGGAGATGTGCTGGCTATCTTTGTGGTCAGGATTTTAAGCACTGACCTGCCCTTAGCTGCAGGACCTATGCTAAGTCCATAGCTGAGGATGTTGATTTCCCAACATCCCTGAAAGCTGCCCCAAGTGTTACTCTGTGCGTGTGTGTGTCAGTCACTCAGTTGTGTCTGACTCTTCACAGTGTCATGGACTGTAGCTCATCAGACTCCTCTGTCCATGGAATTCTCCAGGCAAGAATGCTGGAGTGGGTTGCCAGTCCCTTCTCCAGGGGGTCTTCCCCACTCAGTCGTCGAACCTGAGTCTTCCGCACTGTGGGCAGATTCTTCCCCATCTGAGCCACCGGTGAAGCCCAGGTGCTATCCTACTAGAGGATAAACGGCAACCTGGCCATTTCGTTGTTTTGCATCTTGCCTCCATTTCTGCATCAGAGGAATCCTAGTCCCTGTGCCCTTGTAGGGGTCTCAGGAGAATGAAACTGGCTTGAGCCGCAGGGCATCTGGAGCTACGTCCACAGGAAGGCCATGTGCCAGCCGCCTCAGTCTTTTTCTGCGGGCTTATTGGGAGGTTGCTGACCGACTCACCGTCTGCCTTTGGCCCCCAGACCTGCTTTGCCTGCAAAATCACATGCGAGCCGATGTGAGGACGAGCTACCTCCAGTCCCTGGGCTACTCTGCCAGGGACCTTGCCATTCCCGGCTCAGATGCAAGCTACCAGTGTCAGCCCCAGATTACGTCAAGCCAGGTGACGTTCGTGATTCCCTACTCTGGCTGTGGCACCACCCAGCAGGTAAGCCTGGAGCCTCCCCCCACCTCCTGCCAAGCAAGTTTTCTTAGCAATGGGTGCTATGCTTTGGGAATCCTGGGGACCCAGAAAACATGACTGTGATATAACCAGAACATAATCTGGATGAGGATATAAATGTGTTCCTTGGTGTCATGATGTGCCTGCAGCCACGTTCAAACAGAAAAAGAAGGAAGGTCAGCGGGGAGTTTTTTCCCACAGTGTCCAGCAGAGAGGGTGCCTGGTAGGCTGCCATCACATCAGCAAGAACAGTAGCAACTCCCAGAGGCAGTTCCAGGTTTTTGAAGGTCCTAGAGCTTACATAGGTTGAGGCTGGGGTGGGTGAGAGGGACGGGTGCCTCCTTTGTGGAAAGAACGCAAGCATATCTTACTTTTAGAAATCTTACAGAAACGACTGGTAGGCTGCCATCACATCAGCAAGAACAGTAGCAACTCCCAGAGGCAGTTCCAGGTTTTTGAAGGTCCTAGAGCTTACATAGGTTGAGGCTGGGGTGGGTGAGAGGGACGGGTGCCTCCTTTGTGGAAAGAACGCAAGCATATCTTACTTTTAGAAATCTTACAGAAACGCATGCTGGTGCCAGCGCATTGCTGACCCCTGGGAGGACCTGTGCATGGGGTCGGGGGTGGGGTGGGGGGTGCTGAAGCCTAAACTTAATTATTTTTAGTTGCTAAGTCGTGTCCAACTCTCATGAACTATAGCCCACCAGGCTCCTCTGTCCATGGGATTCTCCAGGCAAGAATATTAGAGTGGGTTGCCATTTCCTTCTCTGGGGGATTTTCCTCATCCAAGTATCAAACCCAGACAGAGGCTTTTTACCACTGAGCCGCCTGGGAAACCCTTAAGCTTATTAGCTTCATAATACATCTCCCTCTGCAAGTGCCACTTGTTGAGCTGTCTCCACCTAGGGTGACCAGCTGTCTTGGCTGACCTGGGGCTTGGCCGATTTTAGCAAGGAGAAGTCCTATGTCCTGGGAAACTCCTCGATCCTGTCAGCCTACAAGTGTCAGACCCTGAGATTAGTCCCTGTCAAACTCCCCAAGTCCCCCAGCAACAAGATACAAGCAACAAGCCTTCCCTCATTGTCACCCCACTTGAAAAGCAGGGAGACTGGGCTTCCAGGAGTCAAGCAGGTTGCCTAAGTCTCCTTAGCCAGGTAGGTAATGGCAGGGCTGATGTCAGACTCTGAGAATCTCAAAAATGTGGCAATGGGTGAAAGGGCAGGCACGCCAGATCCCCTGCCCTGTGATTCCATTTCTGTGAAGCTTAGAAATGGAGAGTCAGTGTGTGATGGGCCAGCCTGGTGGGGGTGATGCCTGCAAAAGGCAGATGGAGCTCTGGGATTATGAGAATGTCAGGCCTCTTACTGCCTGCAGTATAGTACTGCTGGCACTCTTAGAGTTGTTGCATTTAACTTCATGCAAACTTATTTCAAACTCTCCATTCTAGTTCCGAATTTTTGAGTGCCACCTAAGTAACCACTTCCAGATCTTGTCTGTCAAGGAACAGTTCAGTTCAGTCACTCAGTCATGTCCAACTCTGCAACCCCATGAACCACAGCACGCCAGGCCTCCCTGTCCATCACCAACTCCTGGAGTCCACCCAAACCCATGTCCATTGAGTCAGTGATGCCATCCAGCCATTTCATCCCCTGTCATCACCTTCTCCTCCTGCCTTCAATCTTTCCCAGCATCAGGGTCTTCTCTAATGAGTCAGCTGTTTGCATCAGGTGGCCAAAGTATTGGAGTTTCAGCTTCAACATCAGTCCGTCCAATGAACACCCAGGACTGATCTCCTTTAGGATGGACTGGTTGGATCTCCTTGCAGTCTAAGCGACTCTCAAGAGTCTTCTCCAACACTACAGTTCAAAAGCATCAATTCTTCAGCGCTCAGCTTTCTTTATAGCCCAACTCTCACATCCATACATGACTACTGGAAAAACCATAGCCTTGAGTAGACGGACCTTTGTTGACAAAGTAATGTATCTGCTTTTCAATATGCTGTCTAGGTTGGTCATAATTTTCCTTCCAAGGAGTAAGTTTCCTTTAACTTCATGGCTGCAATCACCATCTGCAGTGATTTTGGAGCCCAAAAAAATAAAGTCAGCCACTGTTTCCCCACCTATTTGCCATGAAGTGATGGGACTGGAAGCCATGATCTTAGTATTCTGAATGTTGAGCTTAAGCCAACTTTTTCACTCTCCTCTTTCACTTTCATCAAGAGGCTCTTTAGTTCTTCTCNAAAAAATAAAGTCAGCCACTGTTTCCCCACCTGTTTGCCATGAAGTGATGGGACTGGAAGCCATGATCTTAGTATTCTGAATGTTGAGCTTAAGCCAACTTTTTCACTCTCCTCTTTCACTTTCATCAAGAGGCTCTTTAGTTCTTCTCCTCTTTCTCCCATAAGGGTGATGTCATCTGCCTATCTGAGGTTATGGATATTTCTCCCAGCAATCTTGATTCCAGCTTGTGCTGCATCCAGCCCAGTGTTTCTCATGATGTCAGGGAACAGACACAGAGCAAATGCTTTTATTAGCTTTGTTGTTGTTTAGTTGCTGGATTGTGTCCGATTCTTTGGGGACCCCATGGACTGCAGCCCCCCAGGCTCCTCTGTCCATGGGATTTCCCAGGCAAGAATACTGGAGTGGGGTGCCATTTCCTACTCTAGGGGATCTTCTTGACCCAGGGATCCAAGCTGCGTCTCCAGCATTTGCAGGTGGATTCTGTACCACGGAGCCACCTAGGAAGTTTTTTATTAGGATTAGGTCTGCAGCAAACATACAGCACGAAATGCTCCAGTGTGTACAATGTGTGTGACACACTCGATCAGAGGGTTTGTCATTCACCAAAGGCATTCTGCCCATTTGCTGTGTGCCAGGCAAGGGGCCATGAGGGTGCTCTGCCTTGTCCGGTTCAGTCACGAGGAACAGTGACAGAGACAGGGGACTCTCGATTAGCTAAGCAGATGAGCCTGTGGGCGGCAGACGGGTGCCTGGGCCCGAGGGTCTGCAGTCACCACTGTGGTCACCCAGCTCCCATCGGATCTCTTTCTGGGAGGATCTGAGTGGGTCATGGAGGCATAAGTGCAGAGAAGCGTACAGATGAGTCATGCCCTGCAAACACTCTAGTCCACCTGGCTGTTACATTTTGCAAATCAGTCATGTTGAATTCTGGTTTGTCCTGAGTTTAGTCAGTGGGAGTCGGTCCACCACAGGCAACCACCCCTCCTGGCTCCAAATGTACAGCCTGAAGCCTCTGATGTCTGGGCTATTCCATCTATGTTCCTTCATTTCTGTTAGGAGACGCCAAAGCCACAGGGCAGCCCCGGTTTTCTAACCTGAATGGTCATGGGCCACATAGGTTAATTCTTATTCTTCTGCTTATTTAAATACCTGTATCCTCTACAAACGATGACTCCAAGGCGGGCCCACATTTCATTCATCTTTGCCATAGCTACGCCCCTTGGTGCGGAACCTAAGCCTTTATAATCGGATTACTAATGGCTAGTTTGCGTGCCGGACACCGAACTCTGAGTTTCAACGAGACTTTCAAAATTCTTGAGACAACCTTTATGTCCATCTAATCAAGAGGAAACAGAGGCTTACAAAGGTTAAGCCACTTGCTCAAGGCCACATGGTCACGAGCTGCAGAGCTGAGATTCAGAGACAGGACAGTGTGATCTGTAGCTGAAACTTCTGCATCTCCTGCAGGGCCCCTGCTTAGCTGGTGTCGGGCAAACGTAGACACCGGGACAGCCTGCCCTCCCCGTCCATCCCGCGCCTTGCACGGTGTGGCCGTGTGTGCTCAGCCACTTCAGTAGTGTTCGGCTCTTTGCGACCCCTTGGACTGCAGCCGACCAGGCTCTTCTGTCCATGGGATTTCTCAGGCGAAAAGACTGGAGTAGGCTGCCATGCTGTCATCCAGGGGATCTCCCCAACCCAGGGATCGAACCCTCCTCTCTTGCATCTCCTGCATTGGCAGGTGGGTTCCTTACCCCTAGTGCCACCTGGGCAGATGTCTAATAATGAATTTTAATTTAAAGTCAGAACTGCTTCTTATGATCAAGAACTAAACCCGCATGCCATGTGGCTTGGTGTGCATTCAGAATCTAGCTTGACCATGGAAACCAGAGACAAATGTGGATTCAAAAGCACTTTTATGTGAATGTACAAACTGAAGACACTTCAGTTCATCTTTGGAGGAGTAACAAGATGGCAACATTTATGTGGTTTATTGTGCTAATCACTGGCACTCCAATATAAAGTTCCCCATTTTTTAAAAGAAAATATAAATACAGCATACTTCCCATAGAGGCTTCCCTGGTAGCTCAGGTGGTAAAGAATCTGCCTGGAATGTAGGAGACTAGGGTTTACTCCCTGGGTCAGGAAGATCCCCTGGAGAAAGGAATGGTTACCCACTCCAGCATTCTTGCCTGGAGAATCCCATAGACAAGAGGAGCCTGGTGAACTATAGTCCACATGGTCACAAAGAGTCAGACATAACCCAGCGAGTAACACTTCCCATGGAGGCCTGGAAGGCATAGAGCCCCTTCTAGGCTCTCCTCCAGACCTGAGCCCAGAGACCTGCTCTGACAGGAGAAAAGGGAAACCAAGGTCAGAGAAGAGGCAAGGTTCCCCCAGTGGCAAAACCACTTTGAAAGTGAAAGTGACGTTGCTCAGTCGTGTCCGACTCTTTGCGACCCCATGGACTGTAGCCTACCAGGCTCCTCTGTCCACGGGCTTTTTCAGGCAAGAGTACTGGAGTGGGCGGCCATTTCCTTCTCCACTAAAACCACTTTAGTTACTTCTTAAGCTTTCTCTTTTCACAAGTCTTTCTGGAAGGGACTAACTCAGAGCTGAGCTTTGCAACTTCAGACATGGAGTGAAAGCCTCTGCAACACATGCTGTTCTAAAAAATAATTATATTTAGGTTGTACAAGTGCTGGCTTCAGAAGGGAAATTGTCTAATCTCCCAAATGGCCAGGAATGCACTTTTGTTCCTCACGGTGTACATGACTGTGACTCAACGACTCACTTACTTTTTTTCTTGTTGTTGACTCAGCCTCAGGGCATGTGGGATCATAGTTGCCTGACTAGGCATTGAACCTTCGCCCCCTGCACTGGAAGCACAGTCTTAACCACTGGACCACCAGGGAAGTCCCCCTTCCATTTTTTTTTTTTTTAAGAGTAAGGTTGTCTTACATTTTACAAGGGCTTCTATCTAGGCCACTATTTTTGTGTCCATTCCTGCAAAGGCGCCCACAGCTGGTGGAAACTCGTGCCAGGCAAGGTTCTGAGCATCACAGCATTTGGGAGGGAGAGTCCTCCCCCCTCCCCTGTCTCCACCTGGGAATGCTGCTCTTGTGCTCAGCTCACCTGCGGCCATTGGATCATGACCATGAGGCTTCCAGGGGGCACTTGTTCACCTGTGACCTTCTGGCCATTTGGGCTCGCTACTGCCAGCGCCATCCTTCTTTCATCACAGTACTTTTGCTGGGCCTCTATGCCCTGGGTCTTTCCTCCATTCCATGAATTTTTGTTGATGCTGATAGTGCTATCATCAATACTGCCAAGCTCTGGGAAAAGAGAGATGCTTAGACATCACCCTTTCCTTGAGTTGCTCACAGACCATCAGGTTGCAAGACTCTTTTCCTTGGAGAGGTTACTCTTGCAAGACGTAAGCCCATCAGGCAGCATGAGAGACCAGCAATCATGAGTTTGCTGCTTCCTGAAAGGTGCAGTAGGAAATGGTGTTGTGGTTTGGGGAGCGGAGAGGCAAAGCGTGACGGAAGTGCTCCTGCATTGCCATAATGCCCACCCCGTGCTCCATAAGAGCCTCTGGGGAGGTTCCTGCCCAGAGGTCAGAGAGCTGCCACCGCTGTAAGTCTGGATCTCTGTTGCTTTGGGCTCCGGAAGCTTCAGACACCGAGCTGCAATAGCTACACGCACCCCCACAGCACAGCGAAGCCGAATCCCGCCGGCCGCCCCTCCCTTTATTGCTCCCAGCAAGAGTGAGACAAACAGCAAAGCCCGAAGGGCCCCTAGCCAGGAAGACCAAGCTCAGCTTAGTCATACAGCCAGGGTAGGGGGCATCCAGACACACCCATCCTTCCATGAGCAGCAGCTCCCGGGAGGACCACCAACCTCGTGGTCTGTATCATGAGGCAAAGGAAAGGGGAGGTGTGAAAGGAGGGAATCTTGCTGGGAAGTATGTCCATCCCAGGTAACAGTAGCCATAGCAACAGATGCCTCCCATCTCTCTGAGGCGTTGGGAGCATTTTGTAGTCTTGCAGCATCACCTCAGTCTCCTCCTAACCCAAACCAGCAGTGAGATGCCCTTAGTGCACGACATTTGCCTGACTCTGCTCGCCTTCCTGCCCCTCCCAGGTGGATAATGACACCATTACCTACTCCAACTTCCTCAAAGCGACTGCTTCAAGCGGCATCATCAATAGGAAGAGGGACCTCCAAATTCACGTCAGCTGCAAGATGCTCCGGAACACCTGGGTTAACACGATCTATGTTACTAATGACACCATCGAGGTTGAGAACATACAATACAGCAATTTTGACGTGAACCTTTCCTTTTATACATCCTCTTCATTCCTGTATCCGGTGACCAGCAGCCCATACTATGTGAACCTAAACCAGAATTTGTACCTTCAGGCTGAAATCTTCCGTTCTAATGCCTCCCTAGCCTTATTTGTGGACACCTGTGTGACATCACCGAATCCCAATGACTTTACAACTTTGACCTACGATCTCATCCGGAGCGGGTAAGTAGCGTCTTCTGGGAGTGGACTTCGGCCTTTTCCTGATAAACTCCTGCCCAGCTAGCCCAGAGTGCAAGGAAGGCAGACTCGGCTCCAGCAGCTCAGGCTTCAGCAGCCAGGCTATCATTTCTGGGTATCTGGAGAACTCAGGGAGTTGTCAGTTCCCATCCAGCAGGTTAGCTATAAAGTAAAATTAGACCAAGTGACTAAACTCCAGGCTAGCCTTAAGGTTCCAAAGATATGCATGTAGCAGGAGCAACATTGATTTTGAAGCAGACTGCAGTTGAGAAACCAGCTTAGCACCATGCTAGCTGCATCACCCTGAATAGAAAATCGCACCTCTCTGAGCCAGTTTCTTCAGCCATCAGATGAGCGTAGTGAAGCCCTTATCCCAGTCTGTTGGGAAGGTTGAACAAGGGGTAGATGGGGCGGTGGACAAAGAGCCTGCCCAGCAGGTGGTCCACAGGAGGGCTGGGAAGGCAGCAGGTGGCCCAGTGACCGCCATCCTCCCCGGAGGATGTGCCACGCCGTGGTTGGGTGGCGCGAGGAGCACAGCACCTTGCTGAAAGCTCACAGCGACTCCTCTGCTCCTCCAGGTGTGTGAAGGATGAGACCTACCGACCCTACCCCCAGCCCTCGTCCAACATCGTCCGCTTCAAGTTCAGTTCCTTCCACTTCCTGAACCGCTTCCCCTCCGTGTACCTGAAATGCAAGATGGTCGTGTGCAGGGCGTATGACCCCTTCTCCCGCTGCAACAGAGGCTGCATCGTGAGGGGCAAGAGAGACGTGAGCTCCTACCAGGAGAAGGTGGATGTTGTCCTGGGACCCATCCAGCTGCAGGCCTCGCCCCAGAAGAGGAACCTGGGTAGGTGGTCCCCCTCCCACTCCACCATCTGCCTGGGCCCCGGACCGTGAGCCACAGGGACTCAGGCTGCTTCCGTAGGGGTCCTGTTTCCCTCTGAATTGGGCACCTGTGCTATATGATACGGAGTCGATACAGAGTTGAACTAGACCTGGTTCCCATGTTCTTCCAAGGGCTACTGGTCTGTGGGAGGATGCATGTGAGGGGTTTGGTCAAGATAGTTCTAACATGGGACACAGCACACCTGACACCTTTATCCTGTGGGTTCTGAATACAAATCTCACACTCATCCATAAAACAAAAACGTTAATACTTACCTCTTAGGACTGCAGAGAGGGTTACATAAAACACTGTTGGTTACACTGCTTTGGCCTCTGCCTGGTACAAGTCATTGGCTGCAAAGAGCAGCGACTTTGTTACTGTCATATTGTCATCAATATTAACATTAATGATCACAGTATTACCTATGATGATGACAAACTGTACCCTCGGGTCGTGACCTCAGGGTCTGTGCAGGGCCGTGTAGATGCAGGCAGAACTGGTTTATTCTGACAGCTCCCAGTGGCTGACCCTGGAAAAGCCATTTTGTTTTCTGTGCCTGGAATGGGGAGTGGAGTTCCCCTGCTGTGCTGTTCTGTTGTGGGTGTGGATGAGGTTATGTCTGCAGAGGGATTCCCATCATTTCTGGTCCAGGCTGGGCCAGGTCAACAAATGTGGTGGCGTTAGTGACGGGGCAGCAGTAGCTGCCACAAACCCCCCTGAAGCACAGGCTTCTCCTCACAGAGGTTCTTTGACAGCTCCTTCCCTCCCAGGGCCCAGATCCAGGCTCTGCCCTAGTCTGGCTGCTTCCAGGCTCTTCCCTCACATTTTCAGCATTCCGGGCATCTTTGTCGTTCAGTCGCTCAGTCATGTCCGACTCTTTGCAATGCCATGGACTGCAGAATGTCAGGCACTGCCCTTCACTATCTCCCAGAGCTTGCTCAAACTCATGTCCACTGGGCTGGTGAGGCCATCCAACCATCTTGTCTTCTGTTGTCCTCTCCTCGTGCATCCAATCTTTCCCAGCACCAGGGTCTTTTCCAATGAGTTGACTCTTTGCATCAGATGGCCAAAGTATTGGAGCTTCAGCTTCAGCATCAGTCCTTCCAGTGAATACTCAGGGTTGATTTCCTTTAGGGTGGACTGGTGTGATCTTTGGAAGATCATCTCTGGAAGATCTATTGTGTGCCAAGAGACAGAACTAAATAAATCAAAACCCCTGCAGCTCCAGCAGGAGGAGACTCAGCTCCATCATAGGTCACCCGCCTTGAGGGGTGGAGCTACAGAGAGAAGGAAGGTGGAGCAGGGACCAGGCAAAGGGTGCCAATGAGGCACCAATCCTGTCTCTGCTTTCTCTCTATTCTCACTGACACAGCAGTAGCTTAAGTCCTGTGTCTCTCCCTCTTGCTGGGACTTTGTAGCCATTCCCAGATGGGTCAAATGCCCCAACTCCCTCCCTTCACATCCATTAGGAGCCTTCAGCCAGAAAGACTATCCCAAAGCCCATCTCTGCCCTTCTGTTTAGAATCCTTCATTGCTCCTGAGAGCTGACAAGACACTGTGAAATCTCCCAGGGCTGATACTCAGTTGCCCTTGAGGTGGGGGGAATCTGGCCTCAGTTTCCTGAAAAGCACACCTCTCTCCCTTTATTTTTTTTCCTCTCCCACCAAATGGTTCTGATTGCCATCACCGTGCCCTGGGACCCGATGTGTATAAGAGACAGGTCTTAACCACTGGATCACCAGGGAAGTCCCCCTTCCATTTTTTTTTTTTT
>SJYX01000584.1:604440-648257 GCA_006410675.1 Oreotragus oreotragus | reverse complement strand
TGTCCTGGGACCCCCCCCCAACCTCGCCCTTACTTGTCTCCCCTTCTCCTTCCCTGCTGGGCTCATCCTGACCCCGAGTCTCCTTTCTTTCCAGACCGGCAGGTGGTGGACACAGAGGCGGAGACCAGCACCCACGGGAGCTACCACACTGCCACCATTTCTGCCGGGGTCCTCGTGGTCATGGTCGTGGCCGTGGCAGCCTTCACACTGGGGCGGAGGGTGCGGGCAGCCCGTGCCCAGCCTCCAAGCACTAAGATGTGAAGCAGGAGGACACGGTGCTCAGACCCAAGTCCCTGTGCTCTGGAGTGCGCGAGGAGGGAAGAAACCAGTGTCCAGAGTTGGGTACCCAGAGCACATAACTATGTTAAACTCTGGCCCTGTGCATGGTGGGGATGGACGGAGGAGGAGGGTGAGAAAGATGAGAGCAGGTTTTCCCCAAAATACAGGCTCAGCGCAGGGACAAAATGTCAGGCAAGCAGGTCGGGGACCTAAAAATTCCACCTGCAGCTGGAAGCTTAAACACTAGGAGCACTCGTTGTGGATAGAATTTCTTTTCTGACCTTTTAGGAACTAGATTCTTTGGCCTGTGGTGTATATATCTTAGCCTTTCCTCGTTGTAGGGCAAGCTGAATAAAGGACTTTTTTCAAAGCAACTGCCAGACTGGTCACTTGTTTCCAGGGCTGCACCCAGCATGGACCTCTTCGTGTTTGGTAGACGGCTAGAGAGGCTCCCACAGGAATGGGAATGGCCATGGGCCCTGTGCTGTAGTGACCCCAAAACTGAGGAGACTGTGGAGTGAGCAGTGGACAGATGGGACCAACACAGCTTCCCAGCCTTTTCCACTCACAGCCCCTGGGGATCTTCATAGGCAAGGTGATCGTGGGTGGGCAGACTGCCACCCACCCCCACATCTGCCTGCCTCCCCTCTCAGACCCATTACAGCCTCTGTAGAGGAGCCTTGGGGACATTTCCTTCTTGCTCTGAATCCTTGATGGAGCAGGTAGTCTCAGGAGGCTGAGGTTGGCCTGAGGGTCAAGCTGGGACTGTGGGTCAAGAGGGTGAAATGTTAGGAGCTTACAAGGGGTCACAGGACAGAAACCAGTAGTGACCCCGGACACATCTCCTTCCTCCCATACGGTCTCCTGGGAGGTGTGAGGAGGGTGGATTTGGTGGAGGGTCAGGGAGTACAGGAAGTGGGAACACCCTGGGGATCTTCATAGGCAAGGTGATCGTGGGTGGGCAGACTGCCACCCACCCCCACATCTGCCTGCCTCCCCTCTCAGACCCATTACAGCCTCTGTAGAAGAGCCTTGGGGACATTTCCTTCTTGCTCTGAATCCTTGATGGAGCAGGTAGTCTCAGGAGGCTGAGGTTGGCCTGAGGGTCAAGCTGGGACTGTGGGTCAAGAGGGTGAAATGTTAGGAGCTTACAAGGGGTCACAGGACAGAAACCAGTAGTGACCCCGGACACATCTCCTTCCTCCCATACGGTCTCCTGGGAGGTGTGAGGAGGGTGGATTTGGTGGAGGGTCAGGGAGTACAGGAAGTGGGAACTTTTAAAGTCTCTGTGAAGGCGTCTCCTGCCAGACTGACGGGGCCAGGTTGATGCTGCAGCAGAGGGTTGGCCATGTGGCCAACAGAACCTCTGTCCTCTGCCCTTTGGCCAGTGGACCCTCATTTAAATCACTCTTGTTTGGGAGAGGGCCACTCAACCCTGCTTTCCCGGGACCTTCTTGGTTTAGCGCAGCTCTCCTGTGTCCTGAGAACACTCTCTGTCCCCAGCAAACTGAGAGGGTTAGTCAACCTAGACTTCTGGCGGCAGGGCTACAGGGGAGGTGGTGTCTAGCTTCCCATGACAACCACCAAAAGCAGACAGGAAGGAGATGGAGGCAGGAGACCAGGTCCCAGTGCAGGGTCTAAGGTGCCTGCTACCTACCTTGGTCCCAGGACACAGAGTTTGGGAGACCACCCTTGGCTCAGGTCATTGGCCATTTTTATGATTTTGATCTCTAGGAGCCAAGAACAGATGGGTGAGAAAACTTGAGGTTTTGCTCTGGACGAGATCAAGACCCTGAGTTACGAAAGCATGTGGGCCTTTGTGGTGTGTATGTGTGTGTCTCTGTGCATGCCTGTGTGTGTATGTGTGTGAGTGTGGATCTGGAGTGGTCTGGACACTGTCNTTTTGCTCTGGACGAGATCAAGACCCTGAGTTACGAAAGCATGTGGGCCTTTGTGGTGTGTATGTGTGTGTCTCTGTGCATGCCTGTGTGTGTATGTGTGTGAGTGTGGATCTGGAGTGGTCTGGACACTGTCTTGCAGCACCATTTGAGGATGTTGAGTCATCACTCATGTTCAGTCTCCGCCTGCAGGAGAAATGGAAAAAAAGAGTCTCTAATCGGGAAGGTCCCTGGTGTCTGAAGTCGCAGGACCCAGTTCTAACAGGAAGCCTGTTTCAGGAGGAGATTCCTGGAAGTGAGGCTAGTCCTGCTCTGACTTCTCTGGAGGGAAGAAGGCGTTTGGGAGTTGTCTGCCTTTTCAGAAGGACCAGCTGGCATTTGCTAACAGGCTGTCTCCACAAAGCCCCCGGCGCTGAGCTCACCCTGCGCTGAGCTTTGCAGGGATGGAGAGCAGTCAGATGAGGCCCAAGCCTCATCCCTGGACTTGTTCTCAGCTTGTAACTGTGTCTGTAATGTGTCTGACTCTGTTCTCTAACATGGGAAAGCAGATGGACACCATTCCTGGAGATAAGGCTGTTGAACTGGAATCCAGTTTAGCTTGGAGGGGAGGCAAAAGTTTACCTTTACCCTATTAGGACTTTATGTGTCAGGGCCTGTGACTTCAGCTGACAGCAGACAACTCAACAGGAGAAAAGCAGACAAGCTTATTTAGTGCAAGTTGTACATAATGTGAGGGGAGACTTCTTAAGAAATGAAAAATCCCCAAATTGGGAAACTTACTTGCTTTTATATGTGTTTCAACAAAGAGAAGCAACTGTGGAAAAGTAATTACATCATGTGGGGAGGATAAGATAAAATGATTTTATCAAGATCTCTGTGTGTAGAATTCTCTGGACTCAACTTATGTCCTGATGATAAGAATGTCAAAATTGGGAAACTTACTTGCTTTTATATGTGTTTCAACAAAGAGAAGCAACTGTGGAAAAGTAATTACATCATGTGGGGAGGATAAGATAGAATGATTTTATCAAGATCTCTGTGTGTAGAATTCTCTGGACTCAACTTATGTCCTGATGATAAGAATGTCATTGCCTTCTGGCATAAAGGGGATGTACTTCAATGTCAGCTTATTTCCTGCTTATAAGAAAAACAAAGACAGTCAAAGCACGCGTGTGTGTATGTTGTTGTTTTTCTGGATTTGCCTTTTTTCCAAGTGTCTTTAAATCGAAACAGTCAATATGCCATATCAACATATTTTACAGTAGGAAGTTCTGAATTCCTTCGGGGGTAAACATAAAAACATGTTCAAGACTTTAAATAGGCTCTGTTGTTTTAAAACTAAGTAATTTCACACTTTAGAGTCACTCTGGAGCCTCTTTGGCTGACCTGGTGCAGGCCAGTGGTTTGCAGTCTTCACTGCTCCCAACTTCAGCTCTTACAAAGGACACTTTCCAGTCACTTTGAGAAACGTTCCTTGGCCTTTGGGTAAAAACCTTCCTGCAGTTCAATGCATGACTATATGGATAACATAGGGGGAACAAATCAAAAGCTCACGTGGCTTCAAATAGAAGAGCAGCGTTTCTAAGTCCTGGAAACATTGATGAGATACTAATGGCTGGTGGAGTGAAGCTCAGGGGTTACATGGGAGCTCGGACCCCCTGTCTCTCTCACAGGCAGGACCTACTGGAAGGACCAGGAGCCGGCCAACCTCGTGGGGACTGATGAGCATCAACCCACCCAATGACCATCAGCCAAGAGAGGCTGATGAAAATCTGCTGGGTCCGGGGCCCCACTGTGGGAGGCAGAAGACAGACACAGCTGTTGCTCTTGGATCTCTGACCGGATCTCCTACTAGAGCTGCCCTTTCCCAGTCTCTCTGCAGGAGGTTCAGTTGGTTCTGGGCTCATGGCCCAGGNTGATTTGTATGAGAAAAACTACAAAACTCTGTTGAAAGAAATCAAAGGCCAGCTAAGTGAATGGAGAAGCAATCCATGTTCACGGCCAGGAAGACTCAGTATTGTCAAGATCCCAAATTAAGCTACAAATTCAATGCAACTCCTTTTGATATCCCAGCAAGTTATTTTGTGGGTATTGACAAGCTGATTGAAAGCTTTATTTGTGGAGGGAAATGATTCAAATAGATGAAAAATTATTGAAGGAGAAGAATAAAACTGGGAGATTGACACTATCTGACTTCAAAATTTGCTACAATGCTACAGTTACCGAGAGAGTATAATCAGCTCACACAGCTTAATTAAAACAAACAAAAATCACTCAAAAATGCAGAAGTTCTAAACAGACAGTTCTCCAAAGAAGACACACAGAGGGCCAATAGACACATGAAAAGAATCAATACCACTAATTATTAGAGAAATACAAGTCAAAACCACAATGAATTATCACCTCACACTGGTCAGAATTGCCGTGATTTAGATGTCTACAAATAGCAAATGCTGGAGAGAGTGTGAAGAAAAGGGAACACAGACAGTTCTCCAAAGAAGACACACAGAGGGCCAATAGACACATGAAAAGAATCAATACCACTAATTATTAGAGAAATACAAGTCAAAACCACAATGAATTATCACCTCACACTGGTCAGAATTGCCGTGATTTAGATGTCTACAAATAGCAAATGCTGGAGAGAGTGTGAAGAAAAGGGAACACTCCTACACTGTTGGTGGGAATGTAAATTGGTGATGCCAATATGGAGAACAGTACAAAGGTTCCTTAACAACTAAAAATAGAGTTAACATAGGATCCAGAAATCCCACTCCTAGGCATATATCCAGAGAAAGCTCTAGTTTAAAAAGATACATGTACTTCCCTGGTGGTACAGTGGTTAAGAATCTGCCTGCCAATGCAGGGGCCATGAGTTCGATTCCTGGTCCGGGAAGATCCCGCATGCCACCACGGAGCAGCTAAGCCTGTGCACCACAGCCACTGAAGCCTGTGCCCCACAAGAGAAGCCACTGCAACGAGAAGCCTGTTCATTGCAAAGAAGAGTGGCCCCGATCTCCACAACTAGAGAAAACAATGAAGACTCAGCAATGAAGATGCAGCAATGAAGACTCAGTGCAGTCAAAAAAAAATACAGAAAAATAATTTAAAAAGATACATGCACTCTAATTAAAAAATACACACCATTGCAGCACTGTTTACAATAGACATGACATGGAAGCAATTTAAAAGCCCATTGACAGGTGAGAGAATAAAGGAGATGTGGTGTATATATACATATGTAGAGAGGTATACACATAGCCTGGAATACTACTCAGCCGTAAAAGAATGAAGTAATGTCATTTGCAGCAACACGGATGGACTTAGAGGTTGTCGTATTAAGTAAAGTAAGTCAGAGAGAGAGACAAATGTCATATGATACCAGTTACATGTGGTATCTGATCATGTATCTTGGTTCTTACACACAAGAGTTGAAAACATGTTCACAGGAAAGTCTGCACTCAGATATTTTGCAGCTTTATTAATAACTGTCATAACTCAGAAGTAACCAAGATGTCCTTTGGAAGGTGAATGGGTCAGTAAAGTGGAGTACATCCAGAAATGGAACATTTTGTAGCACTAAAGAGAAATGAGCTGTCAAACCACAAAAAGACACATGGAAGAAACTGAAAGGCATGTTGATAAGTGAAAGACGCCAATCTGATAAAGCTATACACTGTGCCATTATAGCTATTTGACATTCTAGAAAAGGTAAAGCTATGAAGACAATGAAAAGGTCAATGGTTTGTAAGGCTTAAGGGAGAATGATGACAATGTGGAGCACAGAGGATTTTGAAAACTGTGATAATTCTCTCTGTTATAACGATGGATCCATATCATTATATTTTGTCCAAACCCATGGATGTTCAACATCAAGAGTGAACCCTCATGTAAACTATGAACCTCAGATGACTATGATGCTTCAACTCTGATTCATCAATTATGACAAACGTTGCACTCTGATGAGTTTTGATGATAGTAGAGGAGGCTGTGCATGTGTGGAGCATGGGTTATGTGGGGAACCTCTGTTCCTGTCTCACAATTGTGCTCTGAACCTAAAACTGCTTTAAAAAATAGTCTCATGATGGGACTTCCCTGGTGGTCCAGTGGTTAGGACTCCACCCTTCCACTGCTGGGGCCCATGTTTGATCCCTGGTCAGGAAACAAAGCTCTCACAAGTGGTATGGCATGGTCAAAAAATGGTTTTATGAAAACAGGCATAATGAGACAGCTTTTAAAAATAAGTATTTTACCCATTCATCCATTCATTACTTCTTTGATTCAATAAATATCATTTGTCAAAAAAAGAACTAGCAATTCAAAGTTTTCTGCTTCAAAAAACCATGCTTCCTGAGAGTTTTTTCTAATAGTACAAAGTGAGTTTTATTTGGCACCTAACATACGAGATAATGTCACATAAATTATAAGAAAGACTTGACAGAGAAATGAAGGGTACTTGGTGTATATTTTGTCACAGGATGTAATGGATTACAATTTCCTGAGAGTTTTTTTTTTTTTTTTTTTAAGAAATATAACTCTCAACAAAGTACATATAGAGGGACACAACTCAACACAATAAAAGCCATATATGGCAAGTCCGCAGCTCATGTCATATTCAGGGGTGATAAGCTGGAAGCGCTTCCATCCAAGATGAGCAACAAGTCAAAGACGCTCACTCTCGCCACTTTTATTCAACATGGTATTGGAATTCCTAGTTACAGCAAGCCGAAAAGAAAAAGAAATGAAAGGAATTCTAACTGGAAAGGCAGAAGTTAAATGTCACTGCTTACAGATGTCATCATAGTATACATGTGTTCAGTCACTCAGTCGTGGCCGATTCTGTCACCCAATGGACTGTAACTCACCAGGCTCCTCTGTCTATAGAACTTTCCAGGCAAGACTAGTGGATCAGGTTGCCACTTCCTACTCCAAGAGATCTTCCTGACCCAGGGATTGAACCCACTTCTCTTGCATTGGCAGGAATTTTGTCAAATGTGTTGCACTGAACTTTGACTGTGTGGATCACAACAAACTGGAAAATTCTTTAAGAGATGGGAATACCACACCACTTTACCTGCTTCCTGAGAAATCTGTATGCACGTCAAGAAGCAACAGTTAGAACCAGACATGGAACAACAGGCTGGTTCCAAATTGAGAAAGGAGTACATCAAGGCTGTATACTGTCATCTTGCTTATTTAACTTATATACAGAGTACATCATGCGAAATGCCAGACTGGATGAAACACAAGGTGGAATCAAGATTGCCAGGAGAAATATCAATAACCTCAGATATGCAGATGACAGGCAGAAAGTGAAGAGGAACTAAAGAGTCTCTTGATGAAAGTGAGAGAGTGAAAAAGTTGGCTTAAAGCTCAACATTCAAAAAATTAAGATCATGGCATCCAGTCTCATCACTTCATGGCAAATAGATGGGGAAACAATGGGAACAGTCATAGACTTTATTTTCTTGGGCTCCAAAATCACTGCAATGGTGACTGCAGCCATGAAATTAAAAAATGCTTACTCTTTGGAAGAAAAGCTATGACAAACCTAGATAGCATGTTAAAAAGCAGAGACATTACTTTGCTGACAAAGGTCCGTCTAGTCAAAGCTATGGTTTTTCCAGTACTCGTGTATGGATGTGAGAGTTGGACTACAAAGAAAGCTGAACGCCAAAGAATTGATGTTTTTGAACTGTGGTGTTGGAGAAGACTCTTGAGAGTCCCTTGGACTGCAAGGAAATAAAACCAGCCCATCCTAAAGGAAATCAGTCCTGCATATTTGTTGGAAGGATGGATGCTGAAGCTGAAGTTTCAATACTTTGGCCACCTGATGCAAAAAACTGACTCATTGGAAAAGACCGTGATGCTGAGAAAGACTGAAGTCAGGAGGAGAAGGGGTTGAAAGATGGTTGGATGGCATCACTGACTCAATGGACATGAGTTTGAGTAAGTTCCAGGAGCTGGTAATGGACAGGGAAGCCTGGCATGCCATGGGGTCACAGAGTCAGATACAACTGAGCTGAAGTGAGCTCGTACACTGGCAGGCTGATTCTTTACCACTGGCACTACCTGGGAAGCCCCAAGGCACAGATGCCACCCAAGAACTACTAGAACTCATTGACAAACTTGGTAAATTTGCAGGGTACGAAATTAATATGTAGAAATCTATTGCACTTCTACACACTAATAACAAACTATCAGAAAAAGAAATTAAGAAAACAATCCATTCATAATCACATCAGAGATTATTTAACAAAATGTGATGACTGATGCCCTGAAATTGTCTACAGAGCGAAAAAATGTTTTGTGCTCAAAGGCCATACTTTCAGGCAGTTTTACAAGGAAATATTGCTGTTTTCAATTATCTTTATCTTATTCAAAATATCTTAGAGAACTCAAAAAGGCTACCCAAATCATTTTAAATATAGAAAAATCTGATAAAACTATGATCTGATATGAGTAATAGGCAAGGATAGTAAGGAAAGGAAAGGAAATCAGTAAATAGAATTTATGAACATAGGTGCAAACATAAAATAAAAAAGAATAGGACAGAACTTCAGGAAACTAAATTCCATAATTTAAAAAATATTCTTAAAAATAAATATTTATCCTAAGGATGCAAAGATAACTTGAAATAAAAAAAAATCTGTGAAAGTAATTTCTCATATTAATAGAACAAACACTAAAATCTATATTAACACCTCAGTGGATACAGAAACAAACTCAAAAAAATTGAATAACTGTTAATGTTGTAACAAAGCTATTGGAAATTAGTCATTGAAGGAAGAAAGCTTGCTTTCATAAATCACAACCAGAAAGAACATCCAGCAAAACATACAGTTTATGATTGAGATGTAAAGAGCATTCCTAGAAATGGCAGCCCCCTCCAGTGTTCTTGCCTACAGAATCCTGTGGACAGAGGAGCCTGGTGGGCTGCCGTCTACGGGGTCACAAAGAGTTGGACACGACTAAAGCGACTTAGCATGCATGCATGCGTTGGAGAAGGAAATGGCAACCCCCTCCAGTGTTCTTGCCTGGAGAATCCCAGGGACAGAGGAGCCTGGTGGGCGGCCGTCTATGGGGTCGCCCAGAGTCAGACACGACTGAAGTGACTTAGCAGCAGCAGCAGTAGAGTTAAGAACACCGCAAGATGGCTGTCATCACGTTTCATCAATATTGTGCTGGAAGATTTAGGAATTATGGCCTTTCCTCCAAAGAAAAGCAGAGCTAGAGCAGGTCTGCTTAGCTTGGGGGCTCAAACAGAAGAGAGCTGTTGTTCTTCTAAGACTGTCTAGGGAATCTTAGAAAAACTGCATCCCTTGTATCCCGGGAACCTGAAGGGGTAAGGTTTTCTTTTCTGCACCTGTCAGTCAGGTTCCTTCTGACTGGGACCCCCACCTCAAACGCCTTCAACCACAAGGACAAGTAGTGCCTCCTGGAGCTGGAAGGGAGGGGGCTTTGGGGCGAGCTTGCCCAGTGGCTCTGGACTGGTGGCCCCACCATCCTTTTGCTCTGCCTTCCTTGTGACTTGGCTTCACCCTCAGTTGGGAGGACGTGGAGCAGACGTCTCCCACCTCCCCTGCAGCCAGACCTCCCCCACCTCCCCTGCAGCCAGACCTCCCCTGTCCCTTCAGGGGACATGCTCATTCCTGCACCATCGCCAGGACGGGGACTTCCTGTTGACCTCCTCCCAGAGCTGGGTCTGGGGTCAGCTTCTCCTGTGGTCCATGGCACACACAAGGGGAATAGAAATGGAATGAAATTGCAGTTTTCTGTCAAGGAGGAGTGAATCCCGGCAGGGAAGGCAGCTTACAAAATCCCCAACAGACCCTTCAGAGCCTCCCTGGGAATAAAAGCTTGGTCACTGAGGAGATGATGCCTATCCATGGGGCAATCTAGAAAGAGAGCAGCTGGGAAGATCTGATGAGGTGGGAGACACTTGGTGGGGGGGGGGGTCTGTGAACCGGATGCAGACACCCAGTGCATCTCATGGAGAGGAGAGGAGAGGTGTGCCGGGGAGCAGTCCGCAGGGAAGGGGCTAAAAGCAAGGCGACCAGGCTTGTCTAGGAACCTCAGAAACCAGGCGTGAGCTTTGGGACAAACATCTGAGGGACGGAAGTCCTCAAAAACTATTCATCATAAATTTCCTCCAGGGGGCACAGACACTTCAGGAACCTAAGACTGATTGCTGAGTGTCCCTGGGAAAGGGACTGTAGTTTTTTTCTCCCCAGGCAGTCATAGCCCTGCTTGGACGCTGCTGGGAAGGACAGTGGGCCTGACACATGGGGACTGAAGGTAGAATGCTTGGGCTGGGATGGAAGACAATCAACCGCCTTCCTCCCACGGCTTGTGCATTCCCTCCATCCCGGCATTTACAGCCATGGGTGCTCTTGTTCTGTCCATAGACCATGGCCAGGGAGCATTCTATGTGTAGGGAACTGTAAGGGACAACAGAGAATGGTAAGGGAAGGGAGATTCTAGATGGAAGGAGAACTATGAGGAATGATTGCATTTTTTACAAATAGCAACCAGGGAGCCTAACCAACTGGAGCAGAATCAGCATTGTTTTCTGAGAGGAGACCCTGTCCAATAAACTTCCTCCTCCATGCACCAGCCAGAAGAGCTTGAGTGAACGGATGGCTCAGACAGCTTCCCTGTGTTCTGCTGGAGGTGGAATGTCCCTCCCACTGGGAGCCCATTAGGGCTCCTGTAAAGAAAGGTATGAGTTAGAAAGGGCAGGAAGTTTCTACAACTCATGAGGAAAAATGAGTGATGCAACAGTAATAAAAGCTTGGCTTAAAGATATGTATGAACAGACATTTCTCACAAGAAGTGGGGTTGGACTGGAAACACTGGAGAAGTGGCCGAATGCCCTGGAGTTGGAGAAATGCACATTTTAATAGAAGACATTATTTCGGACAATTGTAATCACCAAGATGCTTTGAAAGACTTGGTAAAATTCAGAGTTGTTTAATCAGGAAACTGGACATCGGCTTCTCCTTGTTGCTCTGTATATAGCTGGTAATGATCCCTGGAAGGCAAGTGGGCTGCCATTCCTTTTGATGGCTAAATGGTTATCATTTTATGGATGGACCATGTTTTATTTATTTATCAGATGATGGAAATTTGGATTTTTTTCACTGTCTCTTATGAATAATGCTGCCGTGAATATTCATGCACAATTTTCTGTGTGGACACATGTTTTCATTTCCTTGGTAAATACCTAGTAGAAACCTGGGCCATATAGAAACTAGTGTGGAACATTCAAGAACCTACTAGACTGGCTTCCATAGGGGCTTCTGCTGGGTTCTCATAACTGTGACACTCATTGGACTGAGCCACGTGGTCTCCATACCATAAATATAGAAAGAATTCTGACATGTGTGCCCAGGTCACCCTTGTGGACACACCACACACAGGCTATTTACTTCAGCTTCCCCATCAATCGTGACACACACCTGGAGCAGACGGGGGCTGTTTACCTGCCTTTGCCCTGAGTGGCACAGAAGGGCTCTTAAGACCAGGCAGCTGGGACGTCAGACTGGTCCTGCGTCTGCCACTGATGCCCTGGGATGTGGGTGAGTCCCTCGGTCTCTCTGGGTCTTTCCTCTCCATCCAAGTCATACTGAGGTTTATGAAGTAACTAGAAGTGGACACGCTGTAGCTGAGCCCCAGGGAAGAGGGCCCTGCAAACAGGGCATCCTGGTGGTCTGTGGCTAATTTGTAAACTATCATCGAGGACCACAAAAACAGGAGAGGGAGAGAAGAAACAAGCCATCATTTCCCAGTCTGGGTGGGAAAGGACACAGAAAATCTCTGACAAAGACAAGGGGAAAGCAGCAGGCACCTCCCTTCTGGAGAACCTGGGGCTCCCGCAGCCCTGCGGGGCTGGACTCCAGGGGAGGAGGAGGTCAGGTGTCAGCTGCTGTGTGTATATAGCCCCAGGCCTCCAGGGCCAGGCTCAGTGCTGAGGCTGGTGCCAGGCCGCAAAGATGAAGCTGTCCAGCGTCATCCCTTGGGCCTTGCTGCTCAGCACAGGTAAAGCCTGGCCCCCAGCCCCTTGCCTCCCAGCCTCTGTTTCCTGTTCAACCCAGAGAGCCTGTGCAATTCACTTGTTGCCACGGAAGAAGGTCTGCAAGCTACCCTCCTCCAAGGAGATGCCACCCTCAGCCTGGCCTGGAGGAGAAGGGTCCAGCAGCATGGCCATGACCCAGGGCTGAGCATATAATGACTTTTAAGCATTTTCTGGGCTCTCCATCCTTGTTCTGGCATGCATTCCCTGGGCCCCCTCTGCCTTAACCAATGTCCCCTGGGATGCTTCCCTAGTGGCTCAGCTGGTAAAGAATCTGCCTGCAATGTGGGAGACCTGGGTTCTATCCCTGGGTTGGGAAGATCCTCTGGAGAAGGGAAAGGTTACCCACTCCAGTATTCTGGCCCAGAGACCTCCATGGACTATATAGTCCATGGGGTTGCAAATAGTTGGACACGACTGAGCGACTTCCACTCACCTGGGATGCCCTTCGGGATAGCCAGCCCTCACCCACACCTGGATGAAGTGAACCAGTCATGGTCAGCTTTTCAGGGGTCTTGGTGGTGTGATGGTGTGGGTCACTGGCTGGACCTGATTGGAGGGTGGCATCCAAGGGGAAGCGGGGGCCCCTGGAGAAGCCCCAGGACAGGTGGGAGTGCTCTGCCTCTGCCTCCGGAATGGAGACGTGGCAGCAACATGAGCTCAGGAACGACCCGCAGGAGCAGCAACTCCCAGCAGGGCTGAGGACATCCTGACAGGTATTCGTAGTCCTTCAGGGGGCTAGGTGTTGGGCCTGCACTGAACACAGAGGGCCCCATGCTGGCTTGGGCTCCCCAGGTGGCGCTAGTGATAAAGAATCTGCCTGCCAATGCAGGAAACTCAAGAGATGCGGGTTCGATCCCTGGGTTGAGAAGATCCCTTGGAGAAGGCAATGGCAACCTGCTCCAGTATTCTTGCCTGGAAAAGTCCTTGGACACAGGAGCCTGGCGGGGTACAGCCCATGGCGTCTCAAAGAGTCTGACACGACTGAGGGACTCGCTACTCATGCTGGTTCCCAGTGCTGGCGGGAAAGAGTTGGAAGGCAGCCATTTCTTCAGGGAAACCTCTGTCTCTCCTTCCTGGTTCTCTCTGTCTCCTCCTTCCTGGTTCTCTCTGTCTCTCCTTCCTGGTTCTCTCTGTCTCCTCCTTCCTGGTTCTCTCTGCCTCCTCCTTCCTGGTTCTCTCTGTCTCTCCTTCCTGGTTCTCTCTGTCTCCTCCTTCCTGGTTCTCTCTGCCTCCTCCTTCCTGGTTCTCTCTGTCTCTCCTTCCTGGTTCTCTCTGTCTCTCCTTCCTCCTCTGCCCTTTTCAGCTCCGTCTCCTCTCTTCCTCTCTCCTCACTCAGCTTCCCCCCCTCCCTGTTTTTCCTCCGCGGCTCACCTTTGCCCCTCATGGCTCACCTTTGCCCCTCACACTTCCGGTCGGGGCTGTCCCCATGACTAGGCTCTTTCTTCCCTCCCCCCTCTCCCTACAGTCGGTGGTGGGTCACGACGAGGAGCTGAGTAGGGGCCGAGCGGAAGGAGAGGGTCGTGCAGTCAGTGTGTGCGCCCAGATCCCTCTCAGGTCCATCCCAGGCGCCTGTGACGAGGCCCTTCCTGTCTCCCCGGCCTGGGGTGGGGTTGCGGAGGGGCAGCCCTTCTCCCGCGACACTTCGTGGGCGCCTTGTAGGTAGAAACAGGTCCATCAGAGCCCCTCCTGCTTCTGCTTTTTCTCAAGTGCCTTCAGTTCAAATCGCCAGTAGATCAAGATGGCGTGTTTTGGGGTGATGGTCTTGAACTCCTACAAGGGGCTGTTCCCCTGCTTCAGTCGGGACCTCAGACTCTAGATCAGAGGAGGTCACTGTTCGTGTGGGTCCAGGCCAGATACGTCACCTGAAGGGACAGGAATGACTTCTGCTTCTGTCCTTGAGGCCTACTTTCAGGCAAACCTTCATTTGTATCTTCCTAAGTAGACAGTGATGGATGCCCCAGGGTGGGGAAGATTTTTTTTAATATATATTTTTTATTTTTTAATTATGAAAGTATGATAACACATTTACAGGAGACTTGGAAAATACAGAACAAAGTTACATATAGTTCTGCTGTCTATTACAGTTTTTTTAAATAGATAAATTAAGATGTTTCATTGGAGCTTTAATATCAAACTCTCAAAATTAATAGAATGAATATACAGAGAAGTAAAAGGATATAACAAACCTGAGAAGCCCTGTGAACCAATTCAACATAATTAAGATTTATACAGTTTTCACACAACAGCAAGATACCATTCTATTCAGGTTCCTATAGACTATAAACTAGGAGACACTGGAACATTTCCAGGGACATAAGACAAGGTACAAAAATTTTATGGTCTAAAAGTATTGAAATCATAGTCTCTTTTCTTATCACTGTGGAATTATGTTAGAAATCAATATCAAAAGAAATTTGAAAATAACTGTGCCCCCAATCTAATGACACTTCAGGACTCAGGCAGGGTAGGTGGAGATAGATGGACCCCAGTGTTCTGGTTGACATTTATGGTCAAACAGTTTCCAGAGGGCTTGTTGATTTCTATTTACTAAGGAAAGCAATTTCTATGGGAAAGGAAATAAATGAGTGGCAGGTTACCTAGTAGGAAGCATCCCTGGGCCAGGCACTGAGCTATGCATGTGTGGACTGTCCTCTGGAACCAAGGAGGCTCTTACTGTTCAATTTCCATTTTAGAGATGAATGGATTGAGGCTTAAGAAGAGAAAATAACTTGTCCGAAGCCATGCATCTCTCATCCCCACAGGGCTATGACCCAGGGCCAAGAATCAGATATTCTTAAGCTTTGCTACGCCTGATTGTTGTATCATGAAGATAAGCCACAGTGCAGGTCCACCCTGGGAGGCCATGTGATTGAAATCAGGGCCCTTGATCCATGTACCTAACTCAGGTCCCTGATACAGTGAAACTTCTACAAATTAAGATGGTTCACTTCTCCTTAATTGAAAATTTTACTCAGTGTGTTCACTCTAACATCAAATTCACCACCAAAGGATCAACAAGAAACGTTCATGTCCTAGTTGGGTGAACTACTCTCTTAGTTTGGCCAGGACTGAGACATTTTCTGGGAGAAGGTAGTTCAGTGCTGAGACCTGGATAGTTCTAGGCTAAAGGGACAAGGTGGTCACCTTCCTGGGGGCTGACTCTTCCAACTCTGGCTGCAGAGAGGGGACATTGGCCCTGAACTGAGTAGATCTGGTGAAAACAGACATCAAGCTGAATGGGCTAGCCCTCGAAGGCCCTCCTTCTGCCCTTCCCCTGTGTGACCAGGACGGCCCCCAGGGAGGAGGATAGCGAAGCATTTCTCTCATCTCACTGCCATCCCTTGGCACACAGCTCGTCCTCACAGGGTTGTGCGTTTTCCATTCTCTTCCCCTGACCCCTCTGTAACCTCTCATTTTCACGATGTTTTTCTGTTTTGCTACCTTTCAGCTACACTGGTTTCAACAGAATCGGATGAAGGTAAGTGCAGACGATGTGATTTCACCACTTTCCCTCATCGCGTAGAGCTGAGCCTTAAAGTTGAGGTGCAGGTGGCTTCTCTACAAGGGAAACGTACTTACCCGTTACCAAAAGAACATGGCTTTCTGTACTTCACAGCCTGACTCTGTCATCACAATCTTTAGCTCCAGCCTCTCCAGACCTCTGAGGATGCCCCCTTCTGCCTCATTCCTTCTCTCCACCCCACCACATCTTCCAAACTCGGGAGAAGCCTCACTGTGGGGGAGGAGGAAGGGGCCGCCTCTCCGTGCAGCAGGTGGCTGAGGTGGATGGAGCCGCCTCCTAATGGCTGGGGGACATCACCATCTTCAGGGTCAGAGATGAGAGCTTTGCAGGGAGAGGGAGTGAGGACATCGTGATGGACCGGGTCCGAGGGCGCAGCTGACCAGAGATGGGTTGTGTGCTCTAGAGGTTTCCAGGCCCAGGCACTGGCTGAGCACCTTCCAACCAGAAGCTCATTAGATCCAAATGCCCGAGGGAAAGTGCTCCTTTTATCCTCACGTACAGATGTGGAGCCTGGGCGTCACTGAGTGGGTCCCGGTGCTCCCTGCAGGTCTGCACAGCGAGTGGGTTTTCATGCCTCTGAGGGGTCTGGCTCCTCGGGCTGTTCCTCTGCTATTTCTCAGGCTTCACTGGGAAGAGACATGCAGGATGCAGAAGGAGGGGTTTGAGTGCACCTTTTGACTTCTGTCTGGCCATGCTGTTGATGATAAGATTTATTTGTTGAAGAGGGATTAAATATATCTGTTTTCAGGGGTCAAAACAAATTTCAGTGATGGGTATGGCTCCCTTTAAAATGTTTAAAAGAGTAAAACATTAAAATCACTTTTTTGGAGGTCATTAGACTTGGATCATTGATGTTGATTTGTGATCTCTGGAATCCGGAAATCACAAGGCTTAATGATGGTGTGGGGCCCAAGGATGGTACAGCAACCCCTGCCCCCCAACCCGGGGGCTGTCACAGCCTCTGGGTACCAAGAAACCTGCCTTCTGTTGTAGACACTAGAAAATGTGGGGGCGTCCGCAGAGACTTCTCTGGGAGGATCTCCAGCTATTTCTCATGGGAGCCAAAGTGTACCTGGACCATCCTCTTGAAGAGCGGTTATACAATTGTACTGACAATTCCATTTCTCAGGTCAGTGCTCAGCTGAGTGTTCTTTACTGATGTTGTGGTTTTATGGGAAGGTGTCCCTCTTTGCCCCTTCCCATTTCCCCTGCACCACCCAGCACACAGATCTGGACACATCCTGACCCCAGCTCACTCCTGCTGATGGCCCTTCGTGGCCCCCTGCCCTCTGCATAAAGCTGACCCTCCTTGCGTGGCTTTCAGATCCCTCCAGGGGACTGAAAGAAGGATCCCTCCCTTCTAACCTTTCCTCCCCTCTGCCCCCTCTCTGAGCTGAGCCAGCACACACTGAGCTGTGGACCCACCGGACTGTGGGGCAGCTCTGAGCCTTTGCTCACACTGTCCCCTCTGCCTGGAAGGCACCTTCCACCTCTCCCAGACTCGCCACCTGCTGCTTAAGATTCTCATTTCCTAGTTCACGAGTTCACCGGAGGAAGAACTTTTCCATCACACCTGAAACCCCTGCTCTGAGTCTGTCCACAGCCAGGCAGATCTTTCTTGGATTTGTGCCCCATCCATTAATCGGTGCAAAACTCTGGGGGAATTGACAGCATAACATCACTCCTGCTGATGCCTGAGTTTGTCTCTCCTAGGATGCATGTCTATTGCTTGTTTGCTTGTTTTACCTAGGAGTGAATAAATGAATGAAAGATCTAATAAATGTTTGAAAGTATGAAGGAAGTTATAACGCTCCACAAGGTATTTCCAAAGTAGCAATAGTTACAGCATTTCTGTAGCAGGTTATTCTTCATATATTTTAACCTGGAAGTGACATTTTCATTATTTGTGGAATAAAGGTCACTGTCAGGGGAGGCTGAGATTAGTTCTATCATCTTATAACTGAGGGCTGTGTCCTTCTATGAGGTCAGGTCTCCACTAGGCGGAGAAGCTGCTCCGTGTGAGGAGGGCAACCTGGAGATGCCTGCCTCAGAGCAGGGCTCAGACCATCCACCAAAACCATACACCAGGGCTGAAGGAGGCAGGCGTTTCCTACATCACCATTTCTGTTAGGATCAGAGGGATAGGTTATTCTAAAAGTTTTCATTATTGTCCCTTTGACCCTCTCCAAGACCAGTGTTGGATATGGGACTAGGAAGGAATCAGTCCGTCCAAGAGCGAGCTAGTATAGAGGGAGCGGAGTGTGTGTCCTGGCGAGATGTCCCTCCCGCATCTCGTTTTAGCCCAGAGAGGCTCCAGCCTCCCTCCTGGGTGGGACACACGCTGGTGGCTGAGAGAGGAAGACAGGGCGGGGTCAGGTCTGATGGGCAGAAGGAGAAGACGGAGACCTCAGCGGGAGTGTGACAACCCGTGTGTGCACTTTGCCCGCAGCAGGGAGAGCTGGACGCCCCTCCCGCCTCTGCAGGTCCTGGAGGCCAAGAGGGGGTCCTGGGCCCCCTGTGCTAGGGGTGCAGAGGGTGAAGCAGGAGTGGACTCATACACACATGTCTGGGCCTCACCTGACTCCATGCTTGTTGCCCAAGGAAAGAGTCCTCAGGGTTGACTATACTGTGCCCTCCAGTGGCTCCTGATCCCAGAGTCCTGGGTGGGCTTCCCTGAGCCCCATCAGTGGGGCTGCTCAGGAGGCAAGGAGTCACGGGCAGCCCCTGTCAGGGGAAGGGTGCTGGGTGACCACCACCCCCTCCTGAAGGATGAGTCTCCTTCCCCGTGGGCACCAGCCTGGGAANCCCTGGAGAAGGAAATGGCAACCCACTCCAGTGTTCTTGACTGGAGAATCCCATGGACAGAGGAGCATGAGTCACAAAGAGTTGGACACAACTGAGTGATTATTACTTTCACGTTTCACAGTCTCTGATTAGATGTGAGAGATACTGCCAGGCTCTTCCTGCATTTCCATCTTAAACTCTAGAGGAAAAAATGCCAGATCTTGGCTCCTTCCCCTTTAAAATTGTTCTTCCACTTTGCTGTGTATATTGGGGTTAGAAATACTGACTAATGTTATGCCCCACTTGCTTTCAGCTTGCCTGTTCTCCATTACCCCCTTTTTCCTTACTAACAGAACCCTGATATTTTTCCTTATTGACAGCAGCATGCCCAACCCCCGGCAGTGGATCATGATTGGTCTAGGCTAATTAAGATATCTTTCCCAGTCTCCTTTGCAGGTAGAGGTGGCTGAGTAACCTAGTTCAGAACAGCAAGCCTTAAGTAACGAAATTCCACTGAGAGGAAGTGAGTGGGGAGGGGCAAGAGAAGGCAGATTCCGGGGAAAAGTTTTGTGCTCCTGATAAAAAGGTACAGAAATCGCTGGGCTTTTTTGCCCCTTTATCTTGACTTGACTGGAAGTGTATTGCATGCGGCTGGTGCAGCTATTCTGTGACCATGAGTACAAGCAGGCCCGACTCTGTTATGTGAGAATGATAAACCTACACCCACATAAGCTACTGTCATTGCCTTCCATTACTGGGTACAAACATTTTTAAAATTAATTAATTAATTTGAATTGGAAGCTAATTACTTTACAATATTGTAGTGGTTTTTGCCATACATTGACTTGAATCAGCCATGGTGTACATGTGTTCCCCATCCTGAACCCCCTCCCACCTTCCTCCCCATCTCATTCCTCTGGGTCATCCCAGTGCACCATCCCCGAGCACCCTGTCTCATGCATCGAACCTGGACTGACGATCTGTTTTACATATGATGATATACATGTTTCGATGCTATTCTCTCAAATCATCCCACCCTCGCCTTCTCCCACAGAGTCCAAAAGTCTGTTCTTTACATCATCTGGTGCACAAAGCTCTGTGATTGCGTGGGGTCTGGACAGGGGAGGCTGCCTGCCAGAGGGACCACGATTCCCAAGGCTGATGCCTGCCCTTCCCTCTGCTCCAACAGCCTCAACTGTAATGAAGAGGATGTGGAAATCATAGATGGGCTGCCAGGTGGTACTACATTTGGGAAGTTCTGTTCAGGGGGACACCTGGTGTTTAAATCTTCTTCCAATGTCATGACCGTGAAATACTACAGAAGTTCCAACCAGCCAGTATCTCCTTTTGATATATTTTACTACGGGCGTCCATCAGGTAGGTGAGATGGACAAGGGTCTGCTGACGTGCCGTCTCCTGTCCGTGCATGGTTCTGAGGGCATGTGGCCGTTACATGACTGCTGAAATAAGGTGGAATCTAAGTCCTGCATGATCATCCCTGGGTGAGCGAGAGTCAGCATGACCCAGTGAGTCTCTCTAGAGACATCCACCCGCTCATTCCCAACATCCTGCATCCGAGAAACTGGAATTGGAAAGACCCATATGAAAATTCTTGTCAAAGTTTACTCTTCCCTTTGATTATGTCCCATATTCTTCCCAAATAGAAAATTTCCCTTTCTGGATCTTATAATATAACCTTAACCATTTCTAGTGTGTACATTTAAAATGTGTACTACACATAGTATACTATATAAAATGTATACATTTACCACATATATAGATATAACACAGAGATATATCTTGGTATATAGATATAGCAGGATGTATATCACCATTTACTATACAAAATGTATATTATGGTCACCAAATATTTATGCATACAAATATATACATGTGTCACTTAGGGCAAATCAGACACAGTTTCTCAAAACTGTTTCTTTTTTCTCATTAATGATCAGTTAAACTTTTCCCCCACTTATCAATGGGAAGAAAATGCTTGTTTAATTGAAGTGAAGTGAGAGTCGCTCAGTCGTGTCTGACTCTTTGCAACCCCATGAACTAAATAGTCCATGGAATTCTCCAGGCCAGAATACTGGAGTGGGTAGCCTTTTCCTTCTCCAGAGGATCTTCCCAACCCAGGGATTGAACCCAGGTCCCCCGAATTGCAGGCAGATTCTTTACTAGCTGAGCCACAAGGGCAAGAAAGTGAAAGTGAAATCACTCAGTCATATCTGACTCTTTGCGACCCCATGGATTGTAGCCCAAGAGGTTCCTCCATCCATGAGTTTCCCAGGCAAGAATACTGGGTGTGTTGTCATTTCCTTCTCCAGGAGATCTTCCTGACCCAGGGATCAAACCCGGGTTTCCTGCATTGCAAGCAGATACTTTTACCCTCTGAGCCACCAGCAAAGTTCCCCGAGCCACAAGGGAAGCACAAGAATACTGGAGTGGGTAGCCTATCCCTTCTCCAGCATATCTTCCCCACCCAGGAATTGAATCAGGGTTTCCTGCGTTGCATGCAGATTCTTTACCAACTGAGCTATGAGGGAAGCCCCTGTGTAACTGACTTAACCAAACTCTAGTTAAGTTCTCCATCCACAGCTTAGTGATCGTGCTCACACCTAAGAGTGGACAAGTGTTGCAGATGAAAACAATCTCCTGGAAGACTCTTCTGAAATCAGCTGACTACGAGGATAGACACATCCTGGTCACCTGTCTGATCACACCTGCTCATCCCATCCTGTCTCCTCCATTCTTTCCAACCTTCTGTCTTTTCCCTGCAAAGAAAAATTCCTTACTCCTGAGTTTTCGATACTTGCCAGTCTTGTGGTTCGATCATTCTACTTGTCATTATAATCATTTTGAATAAAGTCTATTTACCTGAGTCTGGATTTGTTCTTTTACTCTAAATGGCCTTGTGTCACAGGTTAGAGAATCAGACATCAGTGAGAATGAGAGGAAGTTCTTCTGAAGTTCTTTAAAATCATAGGGGTTTTTATTTTTTGAGGCCTGTCTTCAGATAGTTACTTTGCCTATTTACTATTTCCCTCTTGTGCCCAAGATAAACCTCTAAGACAGAGTAGACACATTGGAGCACCTTTCTGCTGAATTTTCTGATGGTGTGGTTGGTGATAAAGAATATTTGATGGTGATGCATTAAATTTCTTCTAATGCCCACTGGCCAACTAGAACTAAATTCGGGTGCCTTAAAAAGATCTGCAAAGAGTAAAACATGTTTTGTTTGTGGGATTATCAGATTCAGGGGTTTTTGTTGGTTGGTTTTTTGGTTTTTAATTTTTACGATGTTGTGCTGGTTTCTGCCATACAACAACATGAATCAGCCATAATTTTACATATATCTCCTTCTTCATGAGCTTCCCTCCTCTCCTGCATCCTGCCCCTCTAGGTCATCATGCACCACCAGACTGGGCTCCGTGTTATAGAGTAACTTCTCTCCAGCTACCCATTTTACATATGATAGTGTATATGTGTTGATGCTACTTTCTCCATTCGTCCCACTCTCTCCCGGTGCTACTGTGTCCACAGGTCCAGTCTCTATATCTGCATCTCCATTAGGTTCATCTATACCATTTTTCTAGATCCCACAAGTAAAGTAAAGTATTAGTTGCTGCGTCATGTCCAGCTCTTGGCAAACCCATAGACTGCAGCCTGCCAGACTCCTCAGTCCATGGAATTTTCCAGGCAAGAATACTAGAGTGGGTTGCCATTCCTTTCTCCAGGGGATTCTCCAGACCCAGGGATCAAACCCAGGTCTCCTGCATTAGCAGTAAGATTCTTTACCATGTGAACCCAAGCCCCAATCCCATCAGTTTCAATTCAGTCACTCAGTCATATCCAATTCTGCGACTCCATGGACTGCAGCATGCCAGGCTTCCCTGTCTATCACCAGCTCCCAGAGCTTGCTCAAACTCGTATCTATTGAGTCAGTGATGCCATCCAACCATCTCACCCTCTGTTGTTCCCTTCTCCCACCTTCAATCTTTCCCAGCATCAGAGTCCTTTCCAAATAGTCAGTTCTTCACATCTGGTGGCCAAAGTATTGGAGCTTCAGCTTCAGCATCAGTCCTTCTAATGAACATCCAGGACTGATTTTCTTTAGGACTGATGGGTTTGATACGACCATGCCACCTTGAATGTGGCCAATCTCATCTGACCTTGGAAGCTAAACCCCATATATATGTGCTAATATACAATATTTATTTTTCTCTTTCTGACTTTCTTCACTCTCCTTAACAGGCTCTAGGTTCATCCACCTCACTAGAACTGACTCAAATTTGTGCTTTTATATGGCTTAGTGATATTCCCAGATTCAGGTTTTGATGTTGCATTTTACCAGAGGCCAGGAAAATCCAATGGACGGAGTAGCCTGGTGGGCTGCGGTCCATGGGGTCGCTAACAGTTGGACAGACTGAGCGACTTCACTTTCACTTTTCTCTTTCATGCATTGGAGAAGGAAATGGCAACCCACTCCAGTATTCTTGCCTGGAGAATCCCAGGGATGGGGGAGCCTGGTGGGCTGCCGTCTATGGGGTCACACAGAGTCGGACACGACTGAAGTGACTTAGCAGGATGTTAGGAGGACCAAGAAGCATAATGTCTGCCTGAGTGACACAAACCCCACACATGAGAGCACACCTGTATCCTCCTCTGTGTTATTTTGTTCTCTTTGGAGAGTTGGGGGATGTAGAGTCTCTTCCCAGACTTGGGCAGGGTCATCAACTTCTCTGAGAGCACCACTAGTCTATCTGGACCATCCTGATGAGACCAGCTCAGAAAGTCATGCTGGGGTCTCTCTTCCTCAAGTGAGTTCCCTGGAGGTGGGGTTTCTCTGCTGATGTTGTAGATTTTAGGAAGGATCCCACCCTGGTCTCTTCCAGTTCACCATCCAGCACACACATCTAAACATAGCTGATTCCATTTGCACTTCCGGTTGAAAACCCTTCTATGGATCTCTGTCTTCAGGATAAAGTTTACCCACCTTAGCCTAGTTTTCCAAGATCTTTCCTTTTCTGACCTTACCTCCCTTCTAACCTCTTCCCTCTGCTCCTCTCAATGCTGGACCATGACACACTGAGTTTCGGAGACTGAGGAATTGGGGGCAACTCCATGGCTTTGTCACACGATCTTGTCTGCCAGGATCGCATCGGTCCAACCCTTTGACTCACACGCCCTCTGCCAGAACCCCCGCATATAGGATACCATGGTTCCGACTGAGGGCTAACGTTACCTTATCATCTTCCTGACACCTTTTAGGTGTGGGGATCTGGCTCCTTTCCCCCCTCACTTACCTTGTGTAAGTCCCTGGGTCATTTAACTTATCATTTGTTTATTAGCTGTGTGGCTGCACCACTGTGGGACTCCAAGGTCCAAGTTGCGATCCTTAAGTGAATGAATGAGCATAGGTTCACACATGCATTTTCAATGATCCTGTAAACTACTGCATTTCTTTCCAGCCAGTCTTCACACAGGTTACCTTGGGAATCATATTTCCTTCCATTCTAGGCTGATCTGAACATAACCTACACAAAACTTTGTTCTATGTTTTCCAAATCTCTTGTAAATATGTTATCATACTTTCATAATTTAAAAAACAAAAAAATGGAATTAATATTGAGAAGATTTCTTTTCAGAAAGTTGATAGTTCCAGAGAGTTTAACAATGAAGATCACTGTTTCAATGACCTTTAACTTTTCCAAAATATCTTGAGGAAGTGAAAAGGGTACCCAGCTCATTTTATAAATTTAGAATAATCTGATGTAAGTATAATCTGATACGAGTAATGGGAAAGAACAGTACAGGAAAGAAAACTTCATGCAATCTAATTCAAGAACATAGATGTCAATATAAGAGCAAAAAATGAAATAGAATACAGTTTTAGAAACTGAACTTAGTAGTGTGGTAATATTTTTAAAGCATAAGGATTTATTCCAAGAGTATAACGATACACCAAAAAACTATTTAGAGGAGCTTGTCATGTTAACAGAATAAACATAAAATCTATAATGACACATCAATAGATTCAAAACAAATGAAACAAAATTCTGTAACTATTAATGATATCAAATAAAACTCTTAGAAACCACTCACTGACGGGTACAAGCTTAACATCATAAAGTGCAGCTATGAAAAACATCCAGCAAGATGGCTTCTTTACTGATGAGTCTTTGGAAGGAATTCCATTACATTACGAGCAATACAGAATGGCTGGCATCACCCTTGGTCAATTTTCTGCTGCAGGATTTCAAATTTTTGCTTTTACTCCACACAAACACACACACAGAAACAGAGCTGAAGCAGGTTTGCCAGCTTGGGGATTCAAAAAAGGGATAGAATGTTTTTCTTTTTTTAAGACTCTCTAAGAAATTTTAGGAACATTTTTTTTTGTTCTGGGATTCATGGCACCTTGAAGGGGTGAGGATATTTCCTCCTTCAAGAGACTGAGAAACCATCCCAAACACCTTCAACCACAAGTACAGTGCCTCCTGGAGCTGGAAGGGAGGGGGTCTTTGGGGTGAGCTTGCCCAGTGGCTCTGGACTGGCGGCCCCACCACCATCTTGCTCTGCCTCCCTGTGACTTGGCTTCACCCTCAGTTGAGAGGACGTGGAGCAGACCTTTCCCAACTTCCCTGCAGCCAGACCTCCCCTGTCCCTTCACCTGGGGACATGCTCATTTCTGCACCATCGCCAGGACGGGGAGCTTCCTGGGGACACTCACACCACCTCCTTCACCACTGAGGCCCGTTCTTGGAGCTGGGTCTGGGGTCAGCTTCTCCCAAGGCCTGTGGCACATGCAAGGGGACCAGACACTGAATAAACCTATGGTTCCAGAAAGGCAGCTTACAAAATGCCCAGCAGACCCTTCAGCTCCTCCCTGAGAATAAAGTTGTGGTCACTGAGAAGGAGATGATGCCTACCCATGGGATGGTCTAGAAAGAGAACACTGGGAAGCTCTGACAGAGCGGGAGGTACTTAGGGGGTCTTTGAGCCAGGTGCAGACACCCAGTGCATCTCATGGAGAGGAGAGGAGAGGTGTGCAGTGGAGCAGTCCACAGGGAAGGGGCTGGAAGCAAGGCGACCAGGCATCAGAAACCAGGCGTGACCTTTGGGACAACCATCTGAGGGACGGAAGTCCTCAAAAGCTGCTGTTACCCCATTAATTTTCTCCAGAGGGTGTTGTGAATTTAGGAACCTAAGACTTTGATTTCTGAGGGCCCCTAAAAAAGAGACTGGTTCCCACCCCCCACCCCACCCCCCAGGCAGCCACAGCACTGCATGGACACTGCAGGGGAGGACAGCGGGCCTGAAGTGGGATAACGTGGGATGAGGACAGGCTGCTTGGGCTGGGATGTAAGATGAGGGACTGCCTTCCTTCCGCGGTTCCTGCATTCCCTCCATCCAGGCACTTCCATCCATGGGCAGCGCCTTGACCTCTCCACAGACCAGGGCCAGGAAGCATTCTGTGTGTAGTGGACTGTGAAAGGAGTCTGGAAATGAAGAGGAAAGAGAGATTCTAGATGGAAGGGGAACTGTGAGGAATTATTGCATGTTATCATAGTCACAACCAGGGAGCTTAACCACCGGCGCAGAACCAGCATTGTTTTCTGAGAGGGAGACCCTGTCTAATCAGCCTCCTCCTCAGGAGACCTTGAGTGACCAGATGACTCAGGCAGCTTCCCTGGGCTCTGCTTGAGGTGGAATGTTTCTCCCACTGTGAACCCATTAGGGCTTCTGTAAAGAATGATATGACTTAGAACAGGAAGTTTCTACAACCCATAAGGAAAAGTGAGTGATGAAATAGTGCTGGAAACTGGCTCAAAGATAACGCATGAACAGGCATTTCACCAAAGGCCTACAGTTGAGCTAAAGACATATGGAAAAGAGACCACACTGGGAGCCCATTAGGGCTCCTGTAAAGAAAGGTATGAGTTAGAAAGGGCAGGAAGTTTCTACAACTCATGAGGAAAAATGAGTGATGCAGCAGTAATAAAAGCTTGGCTTAAAGATATGTATGAACAGACATTTCTCACAAGAAGTGGGGTTGGACTGGAAACACTGGAGAAGTGGCCGAATGCCCTGGAGTTGGAGAAATGCACATTTTAATAGAAGACATTATTTCGGACAATTGTAATCACCAAGATGCTTTGAAAGACTTGGTAAAATTCAAAGTTGTTTAATCAGGAAACTGGACATCGGCTTCTCCTTGTTGCTCTGTATATAGCTGGTAATGATCCCTGGAAGGCAAGTGGGCTGCCATTCCTTTTGATGGCTAAATGGTTATCATTTTATGGATGGACCATGTTTTATTTATTTATCAGATGATGGAAATTTGGATTTTTTTCACTGTCTCTTATGAATAATGCTGCCGTGAATATTCATGCACAATTTTCTGTGTGGACACATGTTTTCATTTCCTTGGTAAATACCTAGTAGAAACCTGGGCCATATAGAAACTAGTGTGGAACATTCAAGAACCTACTAGACTGGCTTCCATAGGGGCTTCTGCTGGGTTCTCATAACTGTGACACTCATTGGACTGAGCCACGTGGTCTCCATACCATAAATATAGAAAGAATTCTGACATGTGTGCCCAGGTCACCCTTGTGGACACACCACACACAGGCTATTTACTTCAGCTTCCCCATCAATCGTGACACACACCTGGAGAGTTTTCATTTCCTTGGTAAATACCTAGTAGAAACCTGGGCCATATAGAAACTAGTGTGGAACATTCAAGAACCTGCTAGACTGGCTTCCATAGGGGCTTCTGCTGGGTTCTCATAACTGTGACACTCATTGGACTGAGCCACGTGGTCTCCATACCATAAATATAGAAAGAATTCTGACATGTGTGCCCAGGTCACCCTTGTGGACACACCACACACAGGCTATTTACTTCAGCTTCCCCATCAATCGTGACACACACCTGGAGCAGACAGGGGCTGTTTACCTGCCTTTGCCCTGAGTGGCACAGGAGGGCTCTTAAGACCAGGCAGCTGGGACATCAGACTGGTCCTGCGTCTGCCACTGGTGCCCTGGGATGTGGGCGAGTCCCTTGGTCTCTCTGGGTCTCAGTTCCTCTCCATCCAAGTCATACTGAGGTTTATGAAGTAACTAGAGGTGGACACGCTGCAGCTGAGCCCCAGGGAAGAGGACCCTGCAAACAGGGCATCCTGGTGGTCTGTGGCTAATTTGTAAACTATCATCGAGGACCACAAAAACAGGAGAGGGAGAGAAGAAACAAGCCATCATTTCCCAGTCTGGGTGGGAAAGGACACAGAAAATCTCTGACAAAGACAAGGGGAAAGCAGCAGGCACCTCCCTTCTGGAGAACCTGGGGCTCCCGCAGCCCTGCGGGGCTGGGCTCCAGGGGAGGAGGAGGTCAGGTGTCAGCTGCTGTGTGTATATAGCCCCAGGCCTCCAGGGCCAGGCTCAGTGCTGAGGCTGGTGCCAGGCTGCAAAGATGAAGCTGTTCAGCGTCATCCCTTGGGCCTTACTGCTCAGCACAGGTAAAGCCTGGCCCCCAGCCCCTTGCCCCCAGGCCTCTCTGCTTCCTGTTCAATCTAGAGAGTCTGTGCAGTTCGACTGCTGCCCAAGAAGAGGTTCTGCAAGCTGCCCTCTTTCAAGGAGATGCCACCCTCAGTCTGGCCTGGAGGAGGAGGGTCCAGCAGGATGGCCATGACCCAGGGCTGCACATATAATGACTTTTAAGCATTTTCTGGGCTCTCCCTCCTTGCTCTGACATGTGTTTTCTGGGCCCCCCTGCCTAACCTCTACCTCAGCCTTATGCCAATATCCCCTGTGATGCCCGGTGGGACAGCCAGTCCTCAGTCCAGACCTGGAGGAGGTGAACCAGTCGTGGGTAGCTTTTCAGGGGTCTTGGAAGTGTGATGGTGTGGGTGTGGGAGGTGGGACTCGGGCTGGACCTGATTGGAGGGTGGCATCCAAGGGAAAACAGAGGGCCCTGGAGAAGTCCCAGGACAGATGGGATGCTCAGCATCTGCCTCCCAGGGAGGGAGATGTGGCAGCAACACGAGCTCAGGAATGACCCGCAGAAGCAGCAGTTCCCAGCAGGGCTGAGGATGTCCTATGAGGGTGGTCTTAGCCCTGCAGGGGGGCTGGGCACTGGGCCTGCACTGAACACAGAGGGACCCATGAGGATTCTCGGTGCTGGAGAGAAAGAAAAGACGGCCGTGCCTTCAGGGAAGCCTCTGTCTCCTCCCTCTTTGCTCTCTCTGTGGGTCTTACTCTGTCCCGTCCCCTTCTCTGTGCTTTTCTGCTCCAGCTCCTCTTTTCATCGACCCACACTCTGCTTCCCTCCCCATCCCCTGCTTCCCTGCAGGCAACTGTGGTCATGACTAGGAGCTGTGTGGGAGGCAGGTGGGGAGGACGGGCTTGTGCTGTCAGCGTGTGAGCACAGATCCCTCTCAGCATTTATCTCAGTCTCCTGTGATCAGGACCTCCCCATCTCCCTGGTCTTGGGTGGGGTGGGGCACGGCTCTCTCCTGGGACACTTTGTGGGCAGCTTATAGGTAGAAACAGGTCCATCAGAGCCTTCCTGTCTCTGCCGTTTCTCAAGCACCATCAGTTCAAATCAACAGATCAAGGCAGCATGTTTGGGGGGTGAACTCCTACTTGGGGCTCCTTGTTCCCCTACTTCAAAGCTGGGACCTCAGATTCAAATCAAAGGAGGTCACTGGATGTGTGGGTCCCTGATGGGAAGATGTGCAATTCTGCCCTTGAGATCTGCTTTCAGAGAAACCTCGATTTGTTGTTTTCCAGAGCCGATGTGATGGATGCCCCATCCATCCATGGAGGGTGGGGAGGTTTCTTCCGTGGCCCCCCATCCTGTGCCACTTTGGTACTCAGGACAGGCAGCTGGAGACAGACCCCAGTGTCCTGGTTGACATCTATGGTCTCATAGCTCCCAGAGCACTTGTTTATTTAGATTTACTGAGGAAAGCAGTGTCTGTGGGAAAGGAAATGAACGTGGTGGGAGGTTGACAGTGGCAGGGAGCGTAGTGGACAGCCTCTCTGGGCTGGGCACTGAGCTGTGTATGCGTGGATTGTCCTCTAGAACCAAGGACAGTCTGTTGTTAAATTTCCAGTTTATAGGTGAATGGACTGAAGTTTGTGACAATAAATGCCTTGTCAAAAGCCATCCAGCTCTCATCCGAGCCGCTCTGAGCCCCAGGACCATCTGATTCCTGCACTGTCTATGCCCACTGGTCACACTGTGAGGACAAACCAGGGTCTCATCAATGGTGGAGCCTGAGGGGCTGGATCAGCACCCTTGACCCAAGCCCCAGACTCACTTCCCTGATACTGTGAAACTCAGATGGTTCACTTCTCTCCAGTGGAAAATCGATTTCATTTTGTTCAACCTCAGATTGGTCACTGACCTCAGTGAAGAATTTTCCAAACAGTTCACATTCATTAGAGTGATGAAATGTCCTGTTGTGACCAGGTTGGAGAGGTTTCTTGGGAGAGGGTCTTACAATGCTCAGACTGGGAAATTCTTGAGGAAATCAGGACAGGTGGGTCAGCATCCCGAGTGCTGACTTCTAACTGGCTCCAGAGCGGGGACATCACAGGAGACATGGTGGAATTGGAGAGACGAGGAGAAAGCAGCTGGATAAAGGAGTCTTGAAGGTGGAGGGCCAGACCTCCATGCTTCCCTGCCCTTATGAGACCAGATTCGTCCTGGGGACAAGGACAACCAGGCTTTTCTGTCTGCGCTCGAGCGCATCTTCCTTGAGACTCAGCCCTTCTCCACATTGTCTATGAGAAAGGCTTGACTCTTCCCTAAATTCCACCTTGTCATCTTGACTTTCTGTTTGTTTTTTTTTCTTTCAGCCACATCAGATTCAACTGACAGGCTTCCCTGTAAGTGCACAGATATTATTTCATTCTTTCCTGCTCGTCACACAGAGAAGTGCTTGGGGGTTGCAGTTTCAATAGCTCTCTTGGAAACAGTAGTACCGGTTTACCATTTTGGTCAAAGGAATTTGGCATTTCCGGAGCTGACCGTCGGCCTCTGTCCACAGTCCTTAGGGTCCCATACCCCCTGACCTCTCATGACTCCCACTGTGCTCCTCCTCCCCTCCCCACCTTTCCTCCTCCACAGCCCAAAAGCCTCCCCTGCCCTCCTGCCTGCGCAACCTCACTAGGCAGGAGTGGGACCACCTCTTCACAGCACAGTTGTCCCAGGATGACGAAGCTGCCTCCAATGGCCGGAGCCTGGAGGGCTGAGGGGCATCACCGTGTCCAGGCAGAGGGTGTGCTGGCAGCAGGAGGGGTGCTGGGCAGAGGGACAGGCTTCCTTCTGATGAGAGGGCTGATTGATGATTGATAATTGATCGATTGATGATCAATTGATTTCCCTGGTGATTTCTGGCCCAGTTACTCGAGGAGCAGTTTTTATAAATAGGAAGTCTTTTGATGCTAAACACCCCTGAGGAAAGTACTGTCTTTATCCTCACTTGATGAAAAATGTTTCATCATGCAAGTTTGAAGTTCTTCTATTTTCAGGTGTCAGGACAAATTGCAGTAACGTGTGTGTGGGTTTGCTATGTTCTGCAGAGTACAAGATAAGATTCACTTTTGGGGGACTCCAGACCTAGACCCTGGAGGTTCCTTTGTGATTGGCGGAAGGGGAAGTTAGGACCACGTACTGTGGTGTGGTGCCCAGGGGTGATACCCTCCCCGCCGGCCTGGTGTTGCTCCTGGGCACCTGTAATTCTCTCTTCAGTTAAAGATAAAAATTTGTGTGGGGACCTTTATGAAGAGGAATATGGAGTGATCTCCCCCTATCTGGGACTGCATACGGAATGCCTCTGGATCATCAAGATGGACCCAGGTTACAAAATTCTTTTGGAAATACGCTATCTCTAGTAAGTGCTCTTTGCTGATGTTGTGGTTTTATGGGAAGGTGTCTTTCTTGGCCTCTCCCTGTTCCCCTGCACCATCCAGCACACACATCCGGACACATCCTGACTCCAGCTCAGCTCACTCCTGCTGATGAACACGCATGGCCTCCTGCCCTCTGCATAAAGCTGACCCTCCTTGCATGGCTTTCAGATCCTTCCAGGGGACCCCAATCTCCCCTCCTTTCTAACCTCTCCTCCCCTCTGTCCCCTCTCTGAGCTGAGCCAGCACACACTGAGCTGTGGACCCACCGGACTATTGGGCAGCTCTGAGCCTTTGCTCACACTGTCCCCTCTGCCTAGAAGGCACCTTCCACCTCTCCCAGACTCGCCACCTGCTGCTTAGGGTCCTCATTTCCTAGTTCACGAGTTCACCGGAGGAAGAACTTTTCCATCACACCTGAAACCCCTGCTCTGAGTCTGCCCACAGCCGGGCAGATCTTTCTTGGATTTGTGCCCCAGCCATTAATCCGTGCAAAACTCTGGGGGAATTGACAGCATCACTCCTACTTATGTCTAAATTTGCTCTAGAGAAAGCAGCCTAATCTCTGGGGGGTCAGGGAATGATTTTTTAACTAATGACTGAATAAATGAATGAATGAATCATTGAAAGAAAGAAAGAATAGATGAATGATAATGTGAAAAGTGAACAAAATGATGTGGCAACAGAAAGCATTTGCAAGGTAGCCATAAATTACAGCACTTCTATAGCAGGTTAGCAGTCATAGATACGAACGCGGGAGCCACATGTCCATGGCTGGCCACATGCGGTCCAGGGCGGTGGTTGAGACAGGTGATGTTCTCTAGTGACTGAGGGCCCTGTCCCTCCAGACCTTCTATGAGATCAGGTCTCCCACTAAGCGGAGGAGCTGCTCCGTGTGAGGCCAACCTAGGGATGCCTGCCCCACAGCAGGGCTCAGACCATCTACCCAAAGCACACCCCAGGGCTGAAGGAGGCCCCAAAGCACTCCCCAGGGCTGAAGGAGGCAGGCATTTCCTGCATCATATTTCTATTATGGTCAGAGGGATAGATTATATGGAAGACTTCCCCTGATTGACCTCTCCACTTTTGCAGAGATTTTTTTGTTTGGTTTCACTGTCCTTGGCACCAAGGAAGGAATCAGTCTAAGAGCAAACTAACTAAGCAGGGGAGGGCACAGCCAACTAACTAAAAGTTAGCTCAACTAACTTAGAGTGTCAAGTGTGTGTCCTGGTGGGATGTCCCTTCCGCATCTCGTTTTAGCCTGGAGAGGCTTCCATCTCCCTCCTGGGTGGGACACACGCTGGTGGCTGAGAGGAAGACAGGACGGGGTCAGGTCTGATGGGCAGGAGGAGGAGGAGATGGAGACCTCAGCGGGAGTGTGACAACCCGTGTGTGCACTTTGCCCACAGCAGGGAGAGCTGGAGGCCCCTCCTGCCTCTGCAGGTCCTGGAGGCCAAGAGGGGGTCCTGGGCCCCCTGTGCTAGGGGTGCAGAGGGTGAAGCAGGAGCGGAGTCACACACTCATATCTGAGCCTCACCTGACTCTTTGCTTGTGCAAGGAAACCATCCTCAGGGTTGGCCATACTGTGCCCTCCAGTGGGTCCTGATCCCAAAGGCCTGGGTGGGCTTCCCTGAGCCATCAGTGGGCTTCCCAGGAGATGTGGAGTCAGTGAGGGGAGGGTTCCGGGTGATGCCCCGCTCCAGAAGGGTGAGTCTCCTTCCCTGTGGGCATCAAGCCTGAGAAGTCTGGTGAGCAAAGCTATGTGGTTGGGTCAGGTCCATGTGAGGAGGTTGCCTACCAGAGGGACCATGATTCCAAAGGCTGTGCCTGCTTTTCCCTTTGTCCCCACAGCCTCAACTGTGATAAAGAGTCTCTCGAGATTATAGATGGGCCGCCAGAATCTTCTAGCTCACGGAAGATTTGTGACATTTCATACTTGGAATATGCATCTTGTACCAATACCATAACCGTCAAGTACACAAGAAAGCCCAACCACCCAGTCCCTGACTTCTTATTAATTTTCCGTCGTGTGTTGTAAGGTAGATTTTAGAGAGCGGAGACCTGCTGCCGTGCCCTCCTCTGTCTGTGAATGGCTCCACGAGAGCTAGGTGTGTGGTATTTACGTGACTGTCGAAACAAACTTGACCGTCACTGGGTGAGTGACAGGCAGGGTGACCCACTGAGGTGCTCCAGAATCATCCACCACTTCTGTCCCAGCCTTTCTGCAAGCCCCGGGTTTTTGATTTGGAAAGTCCTGATACGAAAATTCTTTGACAAATTTTACTTTTCCTCTTGATGATGTGAAAATTTCCTCCCAAATGTAAAATTTCCCTGCTTGATCTTTTAAAAATCCCTTTGGCATTTTCCAATAAATGTATTTTAAATTTGAGGTACAGATAGTATCGCATGTTTTGCTCAGTCATGTCCGACTCTTTGCGACCCCATGGACTGTTGATCGCCAGGCTCCTCTGTCCACGGAGTCTTACAAGCAAGAATACTGAAGAGGGTTGCCATTTCCTCCTCCAGGGGATCTTCCTGACCAGAGATTGAACTCGCATCTCCTGCGTCTCCGTCATTGTAGGTGGATTCTTTACCACTGAGCCACCAGGGAATATACAATACATATACATAAGGTCTATAGGTGTATAGTAAATATGTTGATATATACCAGATATATATATCATATATATATGTATACGTACATATATATGTACGTATACATATATATGTATATTGGTATACTAAAGGAAATTTATGTTCATTATATAGGTGTTATGCAGGTATATAGATACACATGTAACCCACAGGAGATGACACAGTCCTCAAAATTGCTTTCTTCCTCATTAATGTTTTGCTGAAAGTTTCCCCCACTTATCAGTTGGAAAAAAATGCTTATTGATTTGACTTACCCAAAGTCTATTTAAGCTGCTCTCCATCCCAGAGATTAGTGACATTTGCCTTGTGCCTAAGGGTGGGCAAGCATTACAAATGAAAACAGCGGTCCTTGCAGATTTCAGCAATCAGCTGAACAAGAGAGACGCCCACTGCTCACCTGTCTGATCACATATTGACCCCATCCCTCCCTCTGTGTCTGTCCCAGTCATCTGTCTCCTCCATGGAAGGAAAGACTTCTTACTCCTGAGCTTTAAAAACTTGTCAGTCTAGAGGTTGGATCACTCTACTTACTGCTGTAATCATTTTGAATAAAGTCTCTTTACCCGAGTCTGGAATTGTATTTTTTGTTTTGTTTGTGAGTCCTCATTTCACAGTGTTGGAACCTCAGGCATCACTGAGAGTGACTGAAATCCTCTCTGAAGGTCTTTAAAACCAAAGGAATTCTCCTTTGTCTGAGGCCTGTCTGGAGACAGGAGTTGTGCCTATCGACTATTTCTCTCACCTTCACAGCGAAAACCTCCCCAGAAAGAGAAATGAGATGCTGGCCCAAATCTCTGCTAAACTTTCTGGCAACACGGTTGATGGTAAAGAATATTTGATGAGAATGTGTTGAATCTCTTTGATTCCCCCTAGCCTAGTACTGCATCAGGGTTATTTCTGAAGTTCTGAAAAGAGTAAAACAGAAAGCCCGCATTGTCAGTTCATCAAAGTTGGGTGATACTGCGTTTTATCAGATCAGATGTTAGGAGGATCAAAAAGCACAGTGGTGCCTGAATGGCACAGCCTCCTGTAGGCCTGGAACTGACCAAATTGCCTTCAAGTCTTTTACTTCTGCTCAGAGCGGAGGGGGTGGTATGGGGGCCTCTTCCTGGACCTTGAACTGGGTCATCAACTCCCTCAGGAACAACAATGCCCGATGAGGCTGGCTCAGAGCCATGCTGGAATCTCCCTCCCTCAAGTGAGTTTCCTGGGGTGGGTTTTCTTTGCTGATGTTGTAGATATTAGGAAAAATTTCATCCTGATCTCCTCCAGTTCACCCGCCACTATCCAGCACATGTATCCAAATAGGACCTGATTCCATTTTCACTTTCTGTTGAAAGCCCTTCTATGAATCCCTGCCATTAAGATTAAGTTTACCCATCTTAGCAGAGTTAGAGGCTTCCCTGGTAGCTCAGTCAGTAAAGAATCCACCTGCCATGCTGGAGGGCCAGGGTTCGATCCCTGGGTCAAGAAGATCCCCGGAGAAGGAAATGGCAACCCACTCCAGTATGCTTGCTTGGAAAAATTCCATGGATGGAGAAGCCTGGTTAGAGTTTACAAAATCCTTTCCATCTGACCTTCCCTCCCTTATATGCTTTCTTAGGGCTGAGCCACCACACACTGAGTATTGGGCCCAGCAGAACTTTGGGCATCTTCCTGCCATTGTTCACACTGTCCCCTGGGCCAGAAGTGCATCCTTACAACACTTCCAGTTTCACCTCCCCACTTCTGAGGGTCCCCAATTAGTACATCATGATTCAGCTAAATGGATAACTCTACAATTGACAGCTTACGGTGAACAGTGCTGAATTCTTGATCTCCGAAGAAGAAGATTTAGCTTCATGACCAGGGACCAGGCTTGATCACTCAAGAGCTTTTGTGTAGCAGAGTTTTATTAAAGTATGAAAAGGGATAGGGAAAGTTTCTGACAGAGACATCAGAGTGGGGATGGAGAGCGCCCCACTCGGTAGTCTTTAGCAAGGGAATTACATACTTTTAAAATTAGCTATTACATAATAAAAGAATGTCTCAAGATTGTAAAACTTTTGCCAGACCCACTCTCACAATTTACATTTTAGGGTAACAGGATTAGAACTTAACAACAGAAAGATCCTGCCAGACCCACTTCCATAATATACATTTGATATCAGGATTAGTCAGAAGGTTTTCAGGAAGGAGAAACTGTCCTCAAGCAGGATCAGTTCAGTTCAGTCGCTCAATCGTGTCCGACTCTTTGCAACCTCATGGTCACCAGGCCTCCCTGTCCATCACCAACTCCCAGAGTTTACTCAAACTCATGTCCATTGAGTCGGTGATGCCATCCAACCATCTCATCCTCTGTTGTCCCCTTTTCCTCCTGCCTTCAATCTTTCCCAGGATCAGGGTCCTTTCAAATGAGTCAGTTCATCACATCAGGTAGCCAAAGTATTGGAGTTTCAGCTTCAGCATCAGTCCTTCCAATGAATATTCAGGACTGATTTCCTTTAGGATGGACAGGTTGGACTTCCTTGCAGTCCAAGGGACTCTCAAGAGTCTCCTTCAACAGCACGGTTCAAAAGCATCAAGTCTTCTGCACTCAGCTTTATTTATAGTCCAACTCTCACAACCATACATGACTACTGGAAAAACCATAGCTTTGACTAGACAGACCTTTGTTGGCAAAGTAATGTCTCTGCTTTTTAATATGCTGTCTAGGTTGGTCATAACTTTCCTTCCAAGGAGCAAGTGTCTTTAATTTCATGGCTGCAGTCACCATCTGCAGTGATTTTGGAGCCCCCCCAAGATAAAGTCTGCCACTATTTCCACTGTTTCCCCATCTATTTGCCATGAAGCAATGGGACCAGATGCCATGATCTTAGTTTTCTGAATGTTGAGTTCTAAGTCAACTTTTTCACTCTCTTCTTTCACTTTCTTCAAGAGACTCTTTAGTTCTTCTTTGCTTTCTGCCATAAGGATGCATATCTAAAGCTACTGATATTTCTCCTGGCAATCTTGATTCCAGCTTGTGCTTCATCCAGTCCAGAGTTTCTCATGATGTACTCTGCTAAGCAGAGTGACAATATACAGCCTTGATGTACTCCTTTTCCTGTTTAGAACCAGTCTGTTCCATGTCCAGTTCGAACTGTTGCTTCCAGACCTGCCTACAGATTTCTCAAATAGGATACATTGTTGTTATAGAATCCATAGTACAGAGTTTAAACTGAGTTGTTTGTTGTGTAATCATCAGTTCCTGGCTTAAAAAAAAAAAAATTATGTGACTAAGACTAAGGAATATAGAGGGGAAAAAAAAAGACATTTGTCCTTTCCTCCGCCTTGAGAATTCCAGAGCCTTCTCCTTGGGGTCCCCAGACTTCTTAGCAACCTGCCTAGGAATTGACTCTCATTCTCCCCTTTTCTTTAAGGAGAATTATGTTGTCAAGGGAAAGAGGCATCATTTTCATTCCATAACTATTTCCTGCTGTTGAAAGGTATTGTCCCTAAACTCATATTGAGGGTCTCTGATCCAGGGACCCCAAATAATAGTTGGAGGAGTCTGTGGTACTTTTAGGAGGCTATACAACCATTCCTAACTTAAAAGCTTTCAAACTGTTAGAAGCAGATTCAGTCACACAGTTACAACTGCAGGGAGCAAACAGTTCAAGCAGAACAATTAGAATGATCATGATTAAGATAGTTTTCCACCATGGGGAGGTAGTTAACATTTCCCAAAGTGAGGTGACGGAGACTTCAGGAGAGTCCACAGCCTGCATCATCTTGTTCATGTGTTTAGTAAAGTGAGTAACCTTAGTACTCATATCTGGTATTATGTGCAACATTGGGTATGAATGATAGCACAAGTTCCCCCTTGTACAGCCGTTAGAATATCTAAAGCCAATCTGTTTTGTAAAACCACCTTTCTAATTTGTATTTGTTTAATATAATAATTTGTACTAAGGGCTGAAATAGCTTTTTGAGACTCTTTTAAAGCCTGTTGAGTAAACTTAGTCAGAGCATCAACTTGTAGCATAACATCTGTAGTTCTCAAAAAGGGAACGAATATTGCAGCCAGATAATCATACCAGTGAAATACAGACCTTGCCCAGTGAGTTTTAAGGTGTGGCAGATTGGCAGGATTCTCTGGAAAGTCTGAAGATACAAAGCCATGAGTAAAAGGTAAACTTCGGGTGCATCTCCCTGTCCAGCCAGGGGAAGTCACACCCGTAGCTAAGAGCCATATATCCAGTAGGTCCCATTTGGAGCAAACCAGCATGACTGAGGGATCCAGTCCCAAATCATTTCCTGGCCAGGCAAAGGGAGGACTTGAACTGGGATTGGAAAACACAGGAATGATTACATTGCATATTTCTTGAGGCAAAAATCCCAATTGTTTCCAATCATTATAGTTAAGTTGTCAGCTAACTTCTGGGGATGGCTCTATTTGTTCCAAGCATATAGGAGTGTTAGATAGTAGGCATCCCTTTTCAGGAGTTAGCCATATGATCTTATCCCATATTTGATAAACATCAGGTAGGAAACCACCAGATCTAGCTGCATTTACCTACTTAAGTACAGCAAAATAGTCATTAAACCAAGGTAATGTATAATCAAAGTTGAAAGTCACATTATATCCATAGTCAAGGTACAAAATGTTACACCAGTCCATCTTAGGCTTGCTAGATATCATTAGACTAAAGAGAGACATCACACGTGCTTGCTGATGGTGAAGATGTAGAGTTGAAGAAAGTCTTTTCTTCAACCAGAGAAACCCACCATGGGAAGCCTTCAATTGATGAGGAGGTTGAAAAGGTGAAAGCTGAGTCAAATAGTTCTAAGGCTTTAGGGTCTATGACAACATCTGTGTGCAAAAATGGTCTGCCATAGAGACATCCCTTCTTGTTAGGGGCAGTTCAAGCCCTCATTAAAGCTATGGGTAAAACTTTAAACCAACTGTGTCTCCTGAGTTAGCTTACACGGATGTCTTTTAATAATGTCATTAGCCTTTTCAACCTTTTCTGAAGATTGGGGTCTCCAGGAACAGTGTAAGTGACATTCTATTCCTAGAGCTTTTGACACCTTTTGAATTAAAGCAGCTTTAAAGGTGGAACATTTTTGCTCTGGAGGCTCCGTGGCAGCCCAAACCTGGGAATAATTTCATGGATTAAAAATTTTATAACTTCCTTAGCCTGTTCACCATGGCAGGGAAAGGCCTCAATCCATTCAGTACAAGTGTCTACTCAGACCTGTAAGCAAGAAAATCTGTTCGTTTTTGGCATATGAGTAAAAGGAACCACAGCTTCATTTATTATTCATAAATCTTGAACTAGTCTCCATTCATCATGTGACTTTCTCACACCCCAAATAGGAGTGTTGCATAGACTCTTACAGGGAATGAATAGCCCCTGCTCCTTTAACTTCTCAATGATGGGTTTTAACTCTTCCTTAACCTCGGGCTTTAGTGGGTACTGCTTTTGATGTGGAAATAGGTTAGGGTCTTTGAGCTTGATAATGACAGGAGCAGCATTTTGTGCTCAACCCACAGTTTTTCCATTAGCCCACACTTTAGGATTTACACTTTGTTCAATTAATGGGAGAGAAAGAGAAGTCTCCATATTTGTGAAAATAGAGGCCTGGACCTTGCTCAGTATAATCCCTCCCCAGAAGGGACAATATATCCGGCACAATCAGAAACTTGTGAAAAAACAGCACAGAGTCCCAGTTGAAGCTTAAAGGATGACTGAAATAATAGCATTTGGCTATGACTGTCCCATTACAGTAGTGGATTGGGAGGAAAGTGGACCAGGGGCTTCAGTGACTGGCTGCCCACAGTTACTGATAAGCAGGGTTCCTCACACGTTATTAGGATGGGAGTTTGTGTGGGGACCCCTGGGCACCTTCAGTGCTGATTGTCCTGAGAGCCTGACCCCTGGGGCCTATATCTCTGGGGGCAGTCTCTCCTCCAGTGTGGTCCTTCACAGACTGGACAGAGAGCTGAGGGCAGCTCAGACACCTGAGAGCCACTTAGCTTGAGATGCCCCTCCTCTACACAGCAATAGCAAGCCCATCCCTTTTCACCTGGGTTCCTTTGGGCATTTCTCCTCAATGGGTCTTAAGTCTTTTGTCTGCTTCTTTTTTCCTCCTTGTATTCTCTCTATCATAATATACTGTCTGAGCCAGCCGTAACAGTTTTTAAAAGACTGATTTGGTCCAAACACCTGTTTTTATAACTTAGGGCAGAAATCTGGAGCTGACTGAGTGAGAAATCTATCTTTTAAGATTATTTCTCCTCTGCACTTTCAGGATCAACATCAGGAAACTTGCGGAGAGCCTCCTGAAGACTCTGGGAATTTACCAGGCATTTCCTTCTCTCCCCGTTCTGTGTCAACCAACTCAGCATAAAGTCTCAGCATGCACGCTCGCTTGAGTCCTGCAAGACTACATCTGACAAAGTGGCTCTCTTATTGGAACTGCTTGGCCCGCAGTAGGAAGGAGGACTATTTCGTTTCCCTCTTTCCCCTTACCTTTAAGTCATTCATCTCCAAAAGTAATTTAGTTCAGTTCAGTCTCTCAATTGTGTCTGACTCTTTGTGACCCTGCGGACTGCAGCATGCCAGGCCTCCCTGTCTATCACCAACTCCCAGAGTTTGTCAAACTCACGTCCATTGAGTTGGTAATGCCACACAACCATCTCATCCTCTGTCGTCCCCTTCTTCTCCTGCCTTCAATCTTTCCCAGCATCAAGGTCTTTTCAAATGAGTCAGTTCTTCGCATCAGGTGGCCAAAGTATTAGAGTTTCAGCTTCAGCATCAGTCCTTTCAATGAATAGTCAGGACTGATCTCCTTTTGGATGGACTGGTTGGATCTCCTTTCTGTCCAAGGGACTCTCAAGAGTCTTCTCCAACACCACAGTTCAAAAGCATCAATTCTTTTGCACTCAGCTTTCTTTATAGTCCAACTCACATCCACATATGACTACTGAAAAAACCATAGCTTTGACTAGACAGACCTTTGTTGGCAAAGTAATGTCTCTGCTTTTTAATATGCTGTCTAGGTTGGTCATAACTTTCCTTCCAAGGAGCAAGTGTCTTTTAATGTCATGGCTGCAGTCACTATCTGCAGTGATTTTGGAGCCCAAGAAAATAAAGTCTGTCACTGTTTCCACTGTTTCCCAATCTATTTCCCATGAAGCGATGGGACCAGATGCCATGATCTTAGTTTTCTGAATGCTGAATTTTAAATCAACTTTTTCCATGGGGTAACAAAGAGTTGGATATGACTGAGTGACTGAACTGAACTGACTGGCATGAATCCCAAGTCCATTAAAAGTCTATGATCCATCAGATTAGGTCGCTGCTGCTGCTAGGTCGCTTCAGTTGTGTCTGACTCTGTGCGACCCCATAGACGGTAGCCCACCAGGCTCCCCCGTCCCTGGGATTCTCCAGGCAAGAACACTGGAGTGGGTTGCCATTTCCTTCTCCAACGCATGAAAGTGAAAGTGAAAGTGAATTCACTCAGTCGTGTCCAACTCTTTGCAACCCCATGGACTGCAGCCGACCAGGCTCCTCCATCCATGGGATTTTCCAGGCAAGAGTACTGAAGTGGGATGCCATCACCTTCTCTGTCAGATTAGGTTAGTAGTTCTAATTTCCCACGCAATTATGAAATGGTCAAAGAGACCAGGAAAAGCTGACTGAGAAAGGAAAGTTCAGCCCACAAGCTTTGCCCATTTCTGGCTGCTCCCCTCTCAGGGACCTTGGGTGCCTTTTGGCACTGGCAGGTCGGTATAAACCCCCAACAAGGCTCCCCTTTTGGGGGCTGCCTTCAGTCATTACAAGGCACTTTGAAAGCACAGAGCAGGGCTCATCACTTGCTTTGGCAGGGCATGTCATTCATTCACACTGCACACTGAAGAGTTAGTAAAGCAGAAAACATGTATACTGAGAAAGCAGAGAGGCTAGAGCTCTGCGTGTTCTTACCTTGTCCTGAACATCCCGGATGAGCCCCAAAGATGATAACTTACAGTGAACGATGTCGGTCTTGATCTCCGAAGAAGATTTAGACCAGGCTTAATCACTCAAAACCTTTTCTGTAGCAGAGTTTTATGAAAGCAAGAAAAGGAACAGAGAAAGTTTCTGACATAGACATCAGAAGGGGAACAGAGAGTGTCCCCCTTGCTAGTCTTTAGCAAGGGAATTATATACTTTTAAAATTAGTTATTACAATAAATCAAAAGAATGTCTCAAGGTTGTAAAAATTTTACTAGACCCTCTCCCACAATTTACATTTTAGGATAACAGGATTAGAATTTAACAACGGAAAGATACTACCAGACCCACTCCCATAATATACATTCTAAGATATCATGATTAGTCAGAAGGTTTTCAGGAAGGAGAAACTGTCCTCAAACAGGATACATTGTTGTTATATAATCCCTAGTACAGAGTTTAAACTGAGTGGTTTGTTGTGTAATCATCAGTTCCTGGTTTATGTGACTAAGACTAAGGAATGTAGAGGGGGAAAAAAAGACATTTGTCCTTGAAAATTCCAGATCCCTTTCTCCTCCTTGGGGACCCTGGACTTCTTATCAACCTGCCCAGGAATTGACTCTCTCACCATCACATCTTCCTGACCCTCTCAAGGAAAACAGTCTCTCTCTTTTTTCCCCTTCACTTTCTTCCTGTAAATTTCTATGTGATGTAAATATACAGATCATTTCCTTATTTATAATTCAGTACCACTGTGGACCTTCACTTTAGAGTCATTTGGAATTCTTAGGTGAATGAATGAGTGGTAGATTCACAGATGCATTTTCAATGGATAATATGAATAGATCCATTGAAGACATTGAATCAGTAATTGGTAATCTTCCAAGCAGGCCTACAGGAATTCACCAGTGAATTCTACCAAACATTTAAGGATAAAATTATATTATTTTCTGAATATCTTTCAGAGGATAGAGGCACAGAGAATATGTTCTAAGTCATTCTATGAGGCCAGCATCACCTTAATATCAAAACTAAACAAAGACAAACTATGGACCAAATCTCTCAGAAATGTAGAGGCAAGTATTCTCAACAAATGTTAGTGTATTGAATCCAACAGTGTATAAAAAGAATTATAAATCTCAAGCATTTGACATTTATTATTATGAGTATGTAAGGCTAAACATTTAAAAATCAATTTCTGTAATTGATTTCTGTAATTCATTGCATCAATACGATGAAAAAGAAAAGTCACATGGTTGTTAACAAAGGTGTTTGTTTTTTCCTTAAAAAAAGCCTTTGAGAAAATTCAACACTTACTCATCATAAAAACTTCTGGAAATATAGGGAAACTTTCTCAACTTGCTGAATCAGTTCAGTCGCTCCGTTGTGTCCGAATTCTTTGTGACCTCATGAATCGCAGCACGCCAGGCCTCCCTGTCCATCACCAACTCTCGGAGTTCACGCAGACTCATGTTCATCAAGTCCATGATACCATCCAGCCATCTCATCCTCGGTCGTCCCCTTCTCCTCCTGCCCCCAATCCCTCCCAGCATCAGAGTCTTTTCCAATGAGTCAGCTCTTCCCATGAGGTGGCCAAAGTACTGGAGTTTAAGCTTTAGCATCATTCCTTCCAAAGAAATCCCAGGGTTGATCTCCTTCAGAATGGACTGGTTGGATCTCCTTGCAGTCCAAGGGACTCTCAAGAGTCTTCT
>SJYX01000584.1:552618-587435 GCA_006410675.1 Oreotragus oreotragus | reverse complement strand
TATATTCAAAAGCAGAGACATTACTTTGCCGACTAAGGTCCACCTAGTCAAGGCTATGGTTTTTCCTGTGGTCATGTATGGATGTGAGAGTTGGACTGTGAAGAAGGCTGAGTGACGAAGAATTGATGCTTTTGAACTGTGGTGTTGGAGAAGACTCTTGAGAGTCCCTTGGACTGCAAGGAGATCCAACCAGTCCATTCTGAAGGAGATCGAGCCCTGGGATTTCTTTGGAAGGAATAATGCTATAGCTGAAACTCCAATACTTTGGCCACCTCTTGCGAAGTGTTGACTCATTGGAAAAGACTCTGATGCTGGGAGGGGTTGGGGGCAGGAGGAGAAGGGGACGACCGAAGATGAGATGGCTGGATGGCACCACGGACTCGATGGACGTGAGTCTGAGTGAACTCCAAGAGATGGTAATGAACAGGGAGGCCTGGGGTGCTGGGATTCATGGGGTCACAAAGAGTTGGACACGACTGAGCGACTGAACTGAACTGAACTGGACTTACCAGGGATCACATCCACATCCCCTGCATTGGAAGGAGGATTCTTTATGATTGGATCAGCAGGAAAATCTCCCACATTCTTTTCAATTGTGAAGAGTGAAGTTTCTCTAGGATATATCACATGTTAGGCCACAAATAATTATCTATAAACTTAAGGAGACAGAATTTCTGTAAAGACATTTTCTGACTAGAAAAAAAAAAAAACTAGAAATCAACTACGGGGGAAAAATGGAAAAAAAATACAGAGATAAAAAAAAAAGTAGAAATATGCTACTGAAAAAGGAACAGCTTAAAGAAAAATTAAAATATGAAATCAGAAAATACTTTAAGACAAATGAAAAAAATACAAAACTTCAGGAGAGTGCAAAATTATTTCAAAGAGAGAAAATTATAGCAATACAATCTAACTCAAGAAATCAGGAAAATCCCAAACTGCCTAACCTCCCAGCTGAGGAAACTTGAAAAAAAGTTCAAAATGAGGGTAAGAAAGAAAATAATAAAGATCAGTGAGAAATGGAATAAGATAGAGATTAAAAACTAAAAGAAAAAAATCAATGCAACAAAGAGCTTTTTTTTTTTTTTTTAAGAAAAGATCAACAAAATTGATAAACCTTTAAACAGGGTCATCACAAGAAAAGAGGGAAAACTGCTACACCATTCAGGTATCAGTTCAGTTCAGTCCAGTCTCTCAGTTGTGTCTGACTCTTCACGACCCCATGAATCTCATGTCAATCGAATCGGTGATGCCATCCAGCCATCTCATCCTCTGTCGTCCCCTTCTCCTCCTGCCCCCAATCCCTCCCAGCATCAGGATCTTTCCAATGAGTCAACACTTCGCATGAAGTGGCCAAAGTATTGGAGTTTCAGCTTTAGCATTGGTCTTTGCAATGAACATCCAGGACTGATCTCCTTTAGGATGGACTAGTTGGATCTCCATAACCTGAATCAAATCTATTATGATTATACAGTGAAAGTGAAAATTTGACTCAAGGGATTAGATCTAATAGAGTGGCTGAAGAAATATGGATGGAGTTTTGTAGCATTGTACAGGAGGCAGTGATCAAAACCATCCCCAAGAAAAAGAAATGCAAAAAGTCAAAATGATTGTCTAAGGAGGGCTTACAAATAGCTGACAAAAGAAGAGAAGCAAAAGACAAAGGAGAAAGGGAAAGATATACCCAACTGAACACAGAGTTCCAAAGAATAGCAAGAAGAGATAAGAAAGTCTTCCTAAGTGATCATTGCAAAGAAACAGAGGACAACAATAGAATGGGAAAAAGAGATATTTTAAAGAAAATTACAGATACCAAGGGAATATATATTTTAGGGATGACATTTTAGCAATATGTGAACCAAAATGGACTGGAATGGGAGAATTTAATTCAGATGACCATTATGTCTACTACAGTGGGCGAAAATAACTTAGAAGAGATGGAGTAGCCCTCAGAGTCAACAGGGGTTCAAAATGTAGTACTTGGGTGAAATCTTGAAAATGACAGAATGATTTCTGATCCTTTTGAGGCAAATGATTCAATATCACAGTAATCCACGTCTATGCCCCACTATTAAAGCTGAAGAAATTGAACTTTAATGGTGCTAATGTGACCTGCAAAAACCTCTAGAACTAAAACCCAAAAAGATATCCTTTTCATCGTGGGGAACTGGAATGCAAAAGTAAGAAGTCAAGAGATACCTGGAGTAACAGGCAAATTTGGCCTTGGAGTACAAAATGAAGCAGGGCAAAGGCTAACAGAGTTTGTCAAGAGAACACACTGGTCATAGCAAACACCATCTTCCAACAACACAAGAGATGACTCTGTACATGGATGTCACCAGATGGTCANGATACCTGGAGTAACAGGCAAATTTGGCCTTGGAGTACAAAATGAAGCAGGGCAAAGGCTAACAGAGTTTGTCAAGAGAACACACTGGTCATAGCAAACACCATCTTCCAACAACACAAGAGATGACTCTGTACATGGATGTCACCAGATGGTCAATACTGAAAACAGATGAATTATGCTCCTTGTAGCAGAAGATGGAGAAGCTCTATACAGCCAACAAAACCAAGACCAGGAGCTGAATGCAGCTCAGATCGTAAACTCCTTATTGCAAGATTCAGTCTTAAATGGAAGAAAGTAGGAAAACCCACTAGCCCATTCAGGTATGACCTAAATAAAATGCCTTACGATTACACAGTGGAAATAAAAATAGATTCAAGGGATGCAATCTGTACAGGAGGAAGTGATCAATACCATCTGTAAGAAAAACAAATGTAAAAAGGCAAAATGGTTGTCTGAGGAGGGCTTACAATTAGCTGAAAAAAGAAGAGAAGCTAAAGTCAAGGGAGAAAAGGAAAGATATGCCCATTTGAATGGGGAGTTCCAAAGAATGGGAAGGAGAGATAAGAAAGATTTCCTCATTGATCAATGCAAAGAAATAAAGGAAAACAATAGAATAGAAAAAACTGGAGATCTCTTCAAGAAAAGTAGAGATACCAAGGGAATATTTCTTACAAAAATGAGCACAATAACGGACAGAAAGGGTATGGACAGAAGCAGAAGAAATTAAAAAGAGGTGGAAATAATACAAAGAAGAACTAAGCAAAAAAAAAAAAAAAATCTTAATTACTCAGATAACTACCATGATGTGATCACTCACCTAGACCCATAAATCCTGGAGTCCGAAGTCAAGTGAGCCTTAGTAAGCATCACTATGAACAAAGCTAATGGAGATGATGGAATTCCAGCTTAACTATTTCAAGTTCTAAAAGATATGCCGTGAAAGCACTGTACTCAAGATGCCGGCAAATTTGGGAAACTGAGCATTGGCCACAGGACTGATAAAGGTCAGTTTTCATTCCAATCTCAAAGAAAGGCAGCATTAAAGAATATTCAAACTACTGCACAATTGCACTCATTTCACAGGCTAGCAAAGCAATGCTCAAAAATTTCCAAGCTAGGCTACAACAGTATGTAAACCAGGAATTCTCAGATGTTCACACTGGATTTAGAAAAGACAGAGGAATCAGAAACCAAATTGCCAACACCCTTTGAAACATAGAAAAAACAAGGGAATTCCAGTAGAAAACATCTACTTCTGCTTCATTGACTATGCTAAAGCCTTTGTGGATCTGTGTGGATCAAAACAAATTGTGCAAAAATCTTAAGGAGATGGGAATACCAGACCATCTTAAATGTGTCCTGAGAAACCTGTATACAGGTCAAAAAGCAGCAGTTAAAACCAGACATGGAACAATGGACTGGTTCCAAATTGGGAAAGGAGTACCTTAAGGTTGTATATTGTCACTCTGCTTATGTAACTTATATGTAGAGTATATCATGTGAAATGCCAGGCTGGGTGAAGCACAACCTGGAATCAAGATTGACAGAAGAAATACCAATAGCCTCAGATATGCAGATGACAGCAACCTTATGGCAGAAAGTGAAGAGGAATTAAAGAGCCTCCTGTTGAAGGTGAAAGAAGAGAATGAAAGAGCTGGCTTTAAACTCAACATTCAAAAAAGTAAGATCACGGCATCAGGTCCCATCACTTCATGGCAAATAGATGGGGAAAAATGGAAACATTGACAGAGTTCCTTTCTAAGGCTCCAAAATCACTGCAGATGGTGACTCCAGCCATGAAATTAAAATACCCTTGCCCCTTGAAAGAAAAGCTATGACAACCTAGACAGCGTATTAAAAAACATAGATATTACTTTGCCAATAACAGTCCAACTAGGCATAGCTATGTTGTTTTTTTTTTTTCCAGTAGTCATGGACCATAAGAAGGCTGTTGGACCATAAAGAAGGCTGAGTGCCAAATTGATGCTTTTAAACTGTGATGTTGGATAAGACTCTTGAGAGTCCTTTGGACATCAAGGATATCAAATCAGTCAATTCTAAAGAAAATTAGTCCTAAATATTCTTTGGAAAGACTAATGCTGTAGCTGTATCTCCAATACTTTGGCCACCTAACACTAAGAGCTGACATGTTAAAAAAAAACCTTGATGCTAGGAAAAATTGAAAGCAGGAGGAGAAGGGTTTGAAGGCAGGAGGAGAATGTATTGAAGGCAGTGGACAAGACTGTTGAATGACATCACTGAGTCAATGAACATGAATTTGCTCAAGCTCCATAAGATGTTGAAGGACAGGGAACCCTGTCATGCTTCAGTCCATGGGGTTGAAGAGTGGGACATGACTGAGTGGCTGAATGATAACAACAATGAGAAATGAAAGAAGAGAAGTTACAAAAATTATCACAAAAATACATATATCACAAAGAATATTATAAATAGGTATTTACCAAAATGTTACACAGAATAGAATAAATCTCTAGAACCTATCTTTTAAAAAAGTGAATCAGAAAGACATAGATACATAAGCAGATCAGTCACTAGTACTAAAATTTATTCAGTATTATGAAAACTCTCAGCACACAAATATTCAGAATCAGACAGCTTCACAGAGGAGATATAAAACACTTAAAGATGTGTTAACATCTATCTTTCACAAACTATTTCAAAATTTGGAAAAGAAAGAATACTCCCAAATTCAATCTATGAGGCCAGCCTTATAGCACATCAAAAATTGTAAGTCATTATATTTGAACAATGTAAAACTTCTTAAACAAATATTCACAAACTGAATTGAACAATACATAAAATGATCATACAACATGTTCAAGTCGAATTACCCAAAGATAGTCCAATATCTGCAAACGATTCAACTTGATACACCACTTTAACAACACAATGGGTAAATATCACATGACCATCTCAGTAGATGCAGAAAAAAATCTTGACAAAATTCAGCATCCTTTTTTTCCTAAATGATAAAAATTCTCAACAGAGTTGGCAGATAGGGAACATATCTCAGCACTATAAAGGCTATTAAAAAGCAGAGACATTACTTTGCCAATAGAGGTCTGTCTAGTCAAAACTATAGTAATCATGTATGGACATAACAGTTGGACTACAAAGAAAGCTGAGTGCTGAAGAATTGATGTTTTTGAACTGTGGTGTTGGAGAAGATTCTTGAGAGTCTCTTGGACTGCAAGGAGATCCAACCAGTCAACCCTAAAGGAAGTCAGTCCTGAATATTCATTGGAAGGACTGATGCTGAAGCTGAAACTCCAATATTTTGGCCACCTAATGTGAAAAACTAACTCATTGGAAAAGACCTTAATGCTGGGAAAGGTTGAAGGCAGGAGGAGAAGGGGATGACAGAGGATAAGATGCTTGGATGGCATCACTGACTGGATGGACATGNAGTCCTGAATATTCATTGGAAGGACTGATGCTGAAGCTGAAACTCCAATATTTTGGCCACCTAATGTGAAAAACTAACTCATTGGAAAAGACCTTAATGCTGGGAAAGGTTGAAGGCAGGAGGAGAAGGGGATGACAGAGGATAAGATGCTTGGATGGCATCACTGACTGGATGGACATGAGTTTCAGTAAACTCCGTGAGTTGGTAATAGACAGTGAAGCCTGGCATGCTACAGTCCATGGAGTCACAAAGAGTCGGACATGACTCAGCAACTGAACTGAACTGAATAACAAAATCATTACACACAATGATGAAAAACCAAAAGATTTTCCTCTAAGATAAAGAATATGAAAAGGGTACACAATGATGTCTTTTCTGCTTAGCACAGTATTGGAAATCCTACCAATAGTTATGAGATAAGAAAAAGAAATAAAAGGTATCCAAATTGAAAGTCAAGAAGTAAAACTCCCAGTATTTACAGCTGACATGATACTATATATGTGTGTGTGCTAAGTTGCTTCATTTGTGTCTGAGTCTTTGTGACCCTATGGACCATAGTCTACCAGGCTCCTCTGTCCATGGGATTTTCCAGGTAAGAACACTGGAGTGGGTCCTGTGCCATCCTCCAGTGGATCTTCCCAACCGAAGGATCAAATCCACATCTCATGTCTACCTGCATTGGCAGCTGAGTTCTTTATCATTATATCATTAGTGCCACCTGGAAAGCCCAATATTGTATATAGACAACCCTAAAGTCTCCACCAAAAAACTTAGAACTAATAAGTTAATACAGTAAAGTCACAGTATACAAGATTATTGTGCATACATTTGTTGTTATTCTACACATTAATAATGAAACATTAGAAAGAGAAATCAGGAAAGCAATTACTTTTGCAACCATATCAAAAGTAATAAAATATCTAGGAATAAATTTGAGGTTAAAGACGTGTATTCTAAAAACTTCAGACACAGATGAAGCAAATAGAAGACAATGCATATAAATGGAAATATATCTTGTGTTTAAGAAATGGAAGAGTTATTTTATTTTTTTTTTTTTGCCTTTTATTTTATTTTATTTTATTTTTTTTACACGAACTCCCAAACATGAACCCCNGAGAAATATCAATAACCTCAAATATGCAGATGACACCAACCTTACGGCAGAAAGTGAAGAAGAACTAAAGAGTCTCTTGATGAAAGTGAAAGAAGAGAGTGAAAAAGTTGGCTTAAGCTCAACATTCAGAAAACGAAGATCATGGCATCTGGTCCCATCACTTCATGGCAAATAGATGGGGAAATAGTGGAAACAGTGGCTGACTTTATTTTTCTGAGCTCCAAAATCACTGCAGATGGTGATTGCAGCCATGAAATTAAAAGACGCTTGCTCCTTGGAAGGAAAGTTATGACCAACCTAGACAGCATATTCCAAAGTAGAGACATTACTTTGTCAACAAAGGTCTGTCTAGTCAATGCTATGGTTTTTCCAGTAGTCATGTATAGATGTGGGAGTTGGACCATAAAGAGAACTGAGCGCCGAAGAATTGATGCTTTTGAACTGTGGTGTTGGAGAAGACTCTTGAGAGTCCCTTGGACTGAGAGGAGATCCAACCAGTCTATCCTAAGGGAGATCAGTCCTGTGTGTTCTTTGGAAGGACTGATGTTGAAGCTGAAACTCCAATACCTTGGCCACCTGATGCGGAGTGCTGACTCATTGGAAAAGACCCTGATGCTGGGAAAGATTGAAGGCAGGAGGAGAAGGGGACGACAGAGGATGAGATTATTGGATGGCATCACCGACACAATGGACATGGGTTTGGGTGGACTCCAGGAGTTGGTGATGGACAGGGAGGCCTGGCTTGCTGTGGTTCATAGGGTCACAAACAGTCAGACATGACTGAGTGACTGAACTGAAGTGATATAACTATAATCTGATATGAGTTATTGGCAAGGACAGACAGTAAAAGAAATTTTAGTTAATGTAATTTAAGAATACAGATGAAAACAAGATAAAATGAAATAGAATAAGATATAATTTTAGGGAAATGAATTGAGTATTGTTAAAAAATATTTTTAAAAATAAGAATTTATCTCAAAGGTGCAAAGATAATTCAAAATCAGAAAATCTACTCATGTAATTTTTGAGTTTAACAGAATAAGCACTAAAGTCTGTGTTACTGCTTCATGGATTTAGAAACAAATCCAGCAAAACTCAATAGGCATTAATGATATAAAAGAACTCTTAGAATCTTATTGAAAGGAACAAGCCAAATGCCTTAAAACATACGTATAAAAAAATGTCCAGCAAATCTCTAATTTATGATGACACTTCAGAAGTAATCCCATTAAAGTTAACAGCAAGACAGAATGATAACCATCACATTTAATCAGCATTGTTTAGGAGACTGGTCATTTTAGCATTTTTCTCTGTAAGAAAAAGGAGTTAACATTGTAATAATTGGCAAAAGAGTAATAAAACTAATCTTATTTTCAGCCAATATGATACACATAGAAAAATTTTAAAAGTTATCTAAAGTCAATTGATAGGAACTAATGCTAAGATTAAGATTGCTGGATCAATGTGTGAAAAATAGTAATGTTTCCGACTGTGTATAACCAATTCGGTGTATCAGGTTTCTGTGGAAAAAACTTTTAAATGATACTGAAAGACTATAAAATGTGATGAAACGGAGAAACATAAGTGTTACAGGTTCAAAAGACTCGGATCATAAAAATGCCAATTCTGCCCAACAAATCTATTAATTTAAAGCACTTTAAATTAAAATCAACTTTCCTATAATTTGATAAAGTGAAAGAAAGTGAAGTCGCTCAGTCGTGTCTGATTCTTTTCGACCCCGTGGTCTGTAGCCCACCAGGCTCCTCCATCCGTGGGATTTTCCAGGCAAGGGTACTGGAGTGGGTTGTCATTAAGACAATCCAAAACTCATATAGGAATGAAAGTTCCAAAATAGGGCAATTTTGAAAAGGAACTGAAATCACCCATACAAAGGGGAAATAGCAACTATCACCCGTGAAGGATTATTATAAAGCTTTGGAAATTAACCTGTCATATAATTGACAGAAGGGCTTCCCTAGTAGCTCAGTGTTAAGGAATCCACCTGCAATATGGGAGTCGCGGGAGAAGCGGGTTCTATCCTTGGGTCTGGAAGATCCCCTGGAGCAGGGCATGGCAACCACTGCAGTGTTCTTGCCTGGAGAATCCCACGGACAGAGAAGCCCGGCGGGCTGCAGAGTGGGACTTGACTGAAGCGACTTAGCACGTATGCACCCATTATTGGCACAGTGGGAGACAACCAGACACATGGCGGAAGGACAGCTGGCTATCCAAACAGAGCTCAGACTCTGATTCCTGAGTATCCCTGGAAATGGGACTGTGTTTTCCTTTTCTCCCCAAGCAGTCACAAACCTGCATGGATGCTGAGGGGGAGGACAGCAAACTTGACATGCAGGGACTGAAGATAGGATGCTTGGGCTGGGATGGAAGACAAGCAACTGCCTTCCTCCCATGGCTCCTGCATTCCCTCCATCCAGGCATTTACAGCCATGGGTGCTCCTTGTTCTGTCCACAAACCATGGCCAGGGAGTATTCTATACTTAAGGGACTGCCAGGGGTAACAGGGAGCGATAAGGCAAGGGAGATTCTAGATGGAAGGAGAACTGTGAGGAATTATTGCATTGTATAGAAATAACAACCAGGACACTTAAGCACTGGAGCACAACCAGCATTGTTTTTTGAGAGGGAGACCCTGTCCAGTGAGCCTCCTCCTCCTCCATTCATTAGTCATTCAGAAGAGCCTGGGTGACCAGACAGCTCAGGCAAGCTCTCTGTGCTCTGCTTGAGGTAGAAGGTCCCTCCCACTAGGAACCCATGAGGGTGTATGTAAAGAAAGATATGAGTTAAAAAGAGTAGGAAGTTTCTACCACCCATAAAGAGAAACGAGTAATGCAACAATAACAGAAAACTGGCCCAAAGGACAGACATTTCTCAAAAGAACTGGGGTTGGACTAGAAACATTGGAAAGTGAAAGTAAAGTCACTCAGTCATAGCCAGCTCTTTTCGATCCAATGGACTGTAGCCTGCAAGGTTCCTTCATCCATGGGATTTTCCAGGCAAGAGTACTGGAGTGGGTTGCCATTTCCTTCTCCAGGGGAACTTCCTGACCAAGGGACTGAACCTGGATCTCCCACATTGTGAGCAGACGCTTTTACTGTCTGAGCCAACCAAGGAAGCTCAAAATGAACCAAGAAAGTGGGCCAGCAGTGGGTGTTCTTAGCAAACGAGGATGCGTCTAGTACTGATTTAGAACCCAAAACAAATTCCACACCCCCTCCCAAGAAAACTGGAGATGCCAGGGGTTGAACCTAGGACCTCATGCATGCTAAGCACACACTCTGCCACTAAGCTACATTCCCGTTGGAGAAGCAGCCAAACCCAGTGGCAGTTGGAGAAATGCACATTTTTTTAAAAGATATTATTTTAAGCATTTTTAATCAACATGGAATTTTGAAAGATTTAGTAAAATGCAGAGTTTTTAAGGTCAGGAAAATGGACATAGCATTCTCCTGGTTGGTGTGTAGTTGCTAATGCTCCTTGAAAGACAGTTGGGCTGGTGTTCCTTTAAATGGTCGAATGACTTCCATTGTACAAACAGATTGTGTTTTATGTATGCATTCAACGCTGAATGGAAATTTGGGTTTTTAACCTCTCTCTGTTACAAATAATGCAGCTATGAATATTCATGAGTAATGTTCTGTGTGGCCATGTTTTCATTTCCTTGGATAAATAAGTAGTAGAAAGTTGATTTATGTAGAAACTCGGGTGGAACATGTTAGGACTCCGCTACATGTTGTCAACAAGGAGCTCTTCTGGGTTCTCATAACTAACACCTCACTATCAGAGCCATGTGGGTGTTGGTGTAAATAAAGAATAAATGCCAACATGTGCCTGCCTGTCTCCCTTGTGGACACACAGACTGACATGTACTCTGACTCCTTCACCAATCATGGCCCGCACCTGGAGCAGACGGGGGGCTGTTTGCCTGCCTTTGCCCTGAGTGACACAGGCAGCCGGGACATCAGACTGGTCCTGCGTCTGCCACTGGCGCCCTGGGATGTGGGCGAGTCCCTTGGCCTCTCTGGGTCTCAGGTCCTCTCCTGTCCAAGGTGTTGTGAGGCTTATGCAAGTCACTGGAGGTGAACATGCTGAAGCTTAACCTCAGACAGGAGGGCTCCCAAATAAGGGTTCTGTGTGGCCAGTGGTCCATGTCACCTATTATCCAGGACCTCAGGAAGAGGAGAGGAAGAAAAGAAATTGGTCATTATTTCCCGGGGAAAAGGGCCCAGAAAGTGTGTGCCAAAGACACAGAGAAAACAGCAGGCAGCCCGCTTCTCCTAGAGAACCCGGGGATCCTGCAGCCCTGCGGGGCTGGGCTCTAGGGGAGGAGGAGGTCAGGCGTCAGCTGCTGTGTGTATATAGCCCCAGGCCTCCGGGGCCAGGCTCAGTGTTGAGGCTGGTGCCAGGCCGCAAAGATGAAGCTGTCCAGCGTCATCCCTTGGGCCTTGCTGCTCAGCACAGGTAAAGCCTGGCCCCCAGCCCCTTGCCTCCCAGCCTCTCTGCTTCCTGTTCAACCTAGAGAGTCTGTGCAATTTGCTTGTTGCCCAAGAAGAGGGTCTGTAAGCTGCCCTCCTCCAAGGAGATGCCACCCTCAGCCTGGCCTGGAGGAGGAGGGTCCAGCGGGATGGCCATGACCCAGGGCTGAGCATATAATGACTTTTAAGCATTTTCTGGGCTCTCCCTCCTTGTTCTGGCGTGCATTCCCTGGGCCCACTGCTTTAGCCAGTGTCCCCTGGGATGCCCTGCGGGACAGCCAGCCCTCAGCCCAGACCTGGAGGAGGTGAACCACATGTGGTCAGCTTTGTGGGGGTCTTGGAAGTGTGATTGTGTGAGTGTTGTAGGTGGGACCCTGGCTGGACCTGATTGGAGGGTGGCATCCAAGGGGAAGCGGGGGCCCCTGCAGAAGCCCCAGGACAGGTGGATGCTCTGCCTCTGCCCCCAGGATGGGGACGTGGCAGCAACACGAGCTCTGAGATGACCCGCAGGAGCAGCAGCTCCCAGCAGGGCTGAGGATGTCCTATGAGGAGGGGGTGTGTCTTAGCCCTGCAGGGTGCTGGGCGCTGGGCCTGCACTGAACATGGAGGGACTTATGAGGATTCTCAGTGCTGGAGGGAAAGAAGAGTCGGCTGTGCCTTCATGGAAGCCTGTCTCCTTCCTCCCTGCTCTCTCTGTGGGTCTTACTCTGTCCCGTCCCCTTCTCTGTACTTTTCTGCTCCAGTTCCTCTTTTCATCGACCCACACTCTCCTCCCCTGCTCCCCTGCAGGCAACTGTGCTCATGACCGGGAGCCGAGAGGACAGAAGGACAGGCTTGTGGTGCAGTGTGTGGGCACAGATCCTTCTCAGCATTTATCCCTGTCTCCTGTGATCAGGACCTTCCCGTCTTCCTGGTCTGGGGCTGTGGGGGTGGGGAAGGGAAGCTCTGCTCCTTGGACACTTTGTGGGCAGCTTATAGGTAGAAACAGGTCCATCAGGGCCCTTCCTGCATCTGCTGTTTCTCAAGCACGATCAGTTCAAATCAACAGATCAGGATGGCATGTTTTGGGGTAACGTGTGCTGAACTCCTCCAAGGGGCTGCTTGTTCCCCTGCTTCAAAGCCAGGACCTTAGATTCTAGATCAGAGGAGGTCACTGTACATGCGGGTCCATGATGGGAAGATGTACGATTCTGCCCTTGAAATCTGTTTTCAAAGAAACCTTGATTTGTATTTTCCAGAACAGACGAGATGGATGCTCCAAGGTGGGGAGGTTTCCTTTGTGGCCCCCAGTCCCGTGCCACTTCAGCACTCAGGACAGGCAGCTGGAGACGGACCCCAGTGTCCTGGTTGACATCTATGGTCATATAGCTTCCAGAGCGCTTGTTGATTTCGATTTACTGAGGAAAGCAGTGTCTATGGGAAAGGAAATGAACGTGGTGGGAGGTTGACAGTGGCAGGGAGCGTAGTGGACAGCCTCTCTGCGCTGGGCACTGAGCTGTGTACGCGTGAACTGTCCTCTGGAACCGAGGAGGCTGTTACTATTAAATTTCCAGTTTACAGATGCATGGACTGAGGTTTGTGAGAATAAATATCTTGTTGAAAGATATGCAGCGCTCACCCGAGCCGCACTGGGCCCCAGTCTGTTTCGTGAGCTGCCATGTGCCCACTTGTCAAGGCCTGAGGATAAACTGCAGGCCACAGCAACAAAGAAAACAGTGATTGCTCTCAGGCCCCTGACTCAGTTCCCTGACACGGTGAAACTTTCATAAATTAAGAATGCGCATTCTTCTCAGCTGAGATTTTTATTCCATGTATTTACACCAAAAGCAAATTCATCACTGGTCTCATTGAAGAATTACAAGAAATACTCAAGTTATTTTTGAGTGCCCCTCTGTTCTGATTGGCCCGGGACTGAGAGGTTTCCTAGGAAACGGCAGGTTCAACCTGCCGAGCAGAAACTCCCAGGTTAACTGGAGAAGCCACTCAGCCTCCTGAGAGCTGACTTGTCTGACTGTGGCTCCAGAGCCAGAACATTCATTTCCCCTGAGTGGGCCTGAGAAAGAAATGGTCACAGCTGAATGAGCGAGTCTTGAAGGCCGAGCGCCAGACTCCCTCTCTGCTCTGTCCCTGCAGGACCAGCTCTTCCCAGGACAAGGGCAGCCAAGTATGGTGCGCCCAGCACGATCCCTGGGGACAGAGCCCCTCCTCACAGGGTGGGCCCTGTGTGCGCCACAGCCTGGACACTTCAGTGACTTCCAGCTTCTCATTTGTTGCTCTCTTTTGATGTCTTTCCAGCCACAGTGGATTCAATGGACTGGCTCCCCCGTAAGTACAGTCGTAATGTTTTTACCATTTTATGCTCCTCACAGGGAGAAGGGCTTTAGGGCGTCAGTTCAGATGCTTCTCCTGGAAACACTGGTGTCAGTTTGCCTTTTGGTTAAAGGAACTTGGCATTTCCGGAGCTGACCGTCAGCCTTGGCATTAACAATCCCTAGGGTCAATCAGTTCAAATCAACAGATCAAGGCAGCATGTTTGGGGGGTGAACTCCTACTTGGGGCTCCTTGTTCCTCTGCTTCAAAGCTGGGACCTCAGATTCAAATCAAAGGAGGTCACTAGATGTGTGGGTCCATGATGGGAAGATGTGCAATTCTGCCCTTGAGATCTGCTTTCAGAGAAACCTTGATTTGTTGTTTTCCAGAGCCGATGTGATGGATGCCCCATCCATCCATGGAGGGTGGGGAGGTTTCTTCTGTGGCCCACCATCCTGTGCCACTTTGGTACTCAGGACAGGCAGCTGGAGACAGACCCCAGTGTCCTGGTTGACATCTATGGTCTCATAGCTCCCAGAGCACTTGTTTATTTAGATTTACTGAGGAAAGCAGTGTCTGTGGGAAAGGAAATGAACGTGGTGGGAGGTTGACAGTGGCAGGGAGCGTAGTGGACAGCCTCTCTGGGCTGGGCACTGAGCTGTGTATGCGTGGATTGTCCTCTAGAACCAAGGACAGTCTATTGTTAAATTTCCAGTTTATAGGTGAATGGACTGAAGTTTGTGACAATAAATGCCTTGTCAAAAGCCATCCAGCTCTCATCCGAGCCGCTCTGAGCCCCAGGACCATCTGATTCCTGCACTGTCTATGCCCACTGGTCACACTGTGAGGACAAACCAGGGTCTCATCAATGGTGGAGCCTGAGGGGCTGGATCAGCACCCTTGACCCAAGCCCCAGACTCACTTCCCTGATACTGTGAAACTCAGATGGTTCACTTCTCTCCAGTGGAAAATCGATTTCATTTTGTTCAACCTCAGATTGGTCACTGACCTCAGTGAAGAATTTTCCAAACAGTTCACATTCATTAGAGTGATGAAATGTCCTGTTGTGACCAGGTTGGAGAGGTTTCTTGGGAGAGGGTCTTACAATGCTCAGACTGGGAAATTCTTGAGGAAATCAGGACAGGTGGGTCAGCATCCCGAGTGCTGACTTCTAACTGGCTCCAGAGCGGGGACATCACAGGAGACATGGTGGAATTGGAGAGACGAGGAGAAAGCAGCTGGATAAAGGAGTCTTGAAGGTGGAGGGCCAGACCTCCATGCTTCCCTGCCCTTATGAGACCAGATTCGTCCTGGGGACAAGGACAACCAGGCTTTTCTGTCTGCACTCGAGCGCATCTTCCTTGAGACTCAGCCCTTCTCCACATTGTCTATGAGAAAGGCTTGACTCTTCCCTAAATTCCACCTTGTCATCTTGACTTTCTGTTTGTTTTTTTTTCTTTCAGCCACATCAGATTCAACTGACAGGCTTCCCTGTAAGTGCACAGATATTATTTCATTCTTTCCTGCTCGTCACACAGAGAAGTGCTTGGGGGTTGCAGTTTCAATAGCTCTCTTGGAAACAGTAGTACCGGTTTACCATTTTGGTCAAAGGAATTTGGCATTTCCGGAGCTGACCGTCGGCCTCTGTCCACAGTCCTTAGGGTCCCATACCCCCTGACCTCTCATGACTCCCACCGTGCTCCTCCTCCCCTCCCCACCTTTCCTCCTCCACAGCCCAAAAGCCTCCCCTGCCCTCCTGCCTGCGCAACCTCACTAGGCAGGAGTGGGACCACCTCTTCACAGCACAGTTGTCCCAGGATGACGAAGCTGCCTCCAATGGCCGGAGCCTGGAGGGCTGAGGGGCATCACCGTGTCCAGGCAGAGGGTGTGCTGGCAGCAGGAGGGGTGCTGGGCAGAGGGACAGGCTTCCTTCTGATGAGAGGGCTGATTGATGATTGATAATTGATCGATTGATGATCAATTGATTTCCCTGGTGATTTCTGGCCCAGTTACTCGAGGAGCAGTTTTTATAAATAGGAAGTCTTTTGATGCTAAACACCCCTGAGGAAAGTACTGTCTTTATCCTCACTTGATGAAAAATGTTTCATCATGCAAGTTTGAAGTTCTTCTATTTTCAGGTGTCAGGACAAATTGCNACTCCAGTATTCTGGCCTGGAGAATTCCATGGACTGTATAGTCCATGGGGTCGCAAAGAGAGCCGGACATGTCTGAGTGACTTTCACTTTCACTTGACAAGCAATATTTTGTTGACAAGGTGTTAAACTCTTATATTTTTCAGGGATCAAAACAAACTGCAGTAAAGGGTATGGATCTCTTTAAAATTCTGAAAAGAGTAAAACCTTGAAAACCACATTTTCCTGGGTGCTCAGAGTGGATGGTGGATGTCTGTTTGTGGTTGGGGAGTGGGAGTCAGGACCACCTGCAGTGGAGTAGGCGAGGGGCGGCACAGAGCCCAGCGGCCTGGTGCAGCTTCTGGGTGACTGGAATCCTTTCTTCTGTTACAGGGAATACTAACTGTGGGGGCATCCTCAAAGAGGAGTCTGGAGTGATTGCCACCTATTACGGACCGAAAACGAACTGTGTCTGGACTATCCAGATGCCACCACAGTACCAAGCTAGGGTGTCTATCCAACATCTCCAGTAAGTACTCAGTTGAGTGCTCTTTGCTGATGTTGCGGTTTTACGGGAAGGTGTCCCTCTTTGCCCTTTCCCGTTTCTCCTACACCGCCCAGCACACAGATCCGGACACATCCTGACCCCAGCTCACTCCTGCTGATGACCCTGCGTGGCCCCCTGTCCTCTGCATAGAGCTGACCCTCCTTGCATGGCTTTCAGATCCCTCCAGGGGACTTCGATCTCCCCTCCCTTCTAACCTCTCCTCCCCTCTGCCCCCTCTCTGAGCTGAGCCAGCACACACTGAGCTGTGGACCCACCGGACTGTTGGGCAGCTCTGAGCCTTTGCTCACACTGTCCCCTCTGCCTGGAAGGCACCTTCCACCTCTCCCAGACTCGCCACCTGCTGCTTAGGGTCCTCATTTCCTAGTTCACGAGTTCACCGGAGGAAGAACTTTTCCATCACACCTGAAAACCCTGCTCTGAGTCTGCCCACAGCTGGGCAGATCTTTCTCATATTTGAGCCCCATATATTACCTGCTTTGGGAAGATCCCCTGGAGAAGGGAATGGCATCCCATATCAATGTTCTTGCCTGGAGAATCCCATGAATAGAGGAACCTGGTGGGCCACAGGGTCTCTAAGAGTTGGACATGACTGAGCGACGATGCACGCACCATTCCTGCCCATGTCTGAGTTTGTGCCTACAAGTAAAGAAGTCTTACTTTTGGCCATCAAGAAATATTTTTCAACTAGTGAGTGCATGAATGAATGAAAGACTGAATGAACAATTAAAAGACAGAATGAATAATAATGCAACAGAAAGCACTGTCAACACAGCAATAAGTGGTAGCATTTCTATAGTAGGTTACTCTTCATAGATATTAACACAGGAGCCACATTTCCACCAGTTTCAGACCAAGTGATATATAGTCCACAGTGGTGGCTGAGACAGGTGATGTTATCTTGTGACTGAGGGCCCTGTCCCTCCAGACCTTCCGCAGGGTCAGGTCTCCCCTAGGTGGAGGAGCTGCTCCGTGTGAGGAGGGCAACCTGGAGATGCCTGCCTCACAGCAGGGCTCAGACCATCCACCAAAACCACACACCAGGGCTGAAGGAGGCAGGCGTTTCCTACATCACCATTTCTGTTAGGATCAGAGGGATAGGTTATTCTAAAAGTTTTCATTATTGTCCCTTTGACCCTCTCCAAGACCAGTGTTGGATATGGGACTAGGAAGGAATCAGTCCATCCAAGAGCGAGCTAGTATAGAGGGAGCGGAGTGTGTGTCCTGGCGAGATGTCCCTCCCGCGTCTCGTTTTAGCCCAGAGAGGCTCCAGCCTCCCTCCTGGGTGGGACACACGCTGGTGGCTGAGAGAGGAAGACAGGGCGGGATCAGGTCTGATGGGCAGGAGGAGGAGACGGAGACCTCAGTGGGGGTGTGACAACCCGTGTATGTACTTTGCCCACAGCAGGGAGAGCTGGACGCCCCTCCCGCCTCTGTAGGTCCTGGAGGCCAAGAGGGGGTCCTGGGCCCCCTGTGCTAGGGGTGCAGAGGGTGAAGCAGGAGTGGACTCATACACACATGTCTGGGCCTCACCTGACTCCATGCTTGTTGCCCAAGGAAACAGTCCTCAGGGTTGACTTCTATTCCCTCCAGTGGCTCCTGACCCCAGAGTCAGGAAGCTGGGTGGGCTTCCCTGAGCCCCATCGGTGGGGCTGATCAGGAGGCAAGGAGTCACCTGCAGCTCCTGTCAGGGGGAGGGTCCTGAGTGACCACCACCCCCTCCTCCAGAAGGGTGAGTCTGCTTCCCTGTGGGCACCATGCCTGGGAAGTCTGGTGAACAAAGCTCTGTGATTGCACTGGGTCTGGACAGGGAAGGCTGCCTGCCAGAGGGACCATGATTCCAGAGGCTGATGCCTGCCCTTCCCTCTGCTCCAACAGCCTCAACTGTGCTAACGAGTCCCTGGAGATTATAGATGGGCTGTCAGGATCTTCTGTCTTAGGGAAAGTTTGTGAAGGTTCATTCCTGGAATATAGATCTTCTGGCAATATCATGACTGTCAAGTACATCAGAAAGCCTGGACACCCAGCTTCTTCCTATGAAGTGTTATACTTTCAGGATCCACAAGGTAGGTAAAAGGAGGCAGGCGCCTGCCGATAAGTCCTCCTTCTCTGTGCATGGAACAGGGAAGTTGGGCATCTGGTGTTTATATGACTGTTGAAATAAACCCGATTGTCAGCAGATGAGCCAGAGGCAGTGTGACCTAGTGAGTCTCTCCAAAAATGTCCACCAGTCCTATGACAGCCTTTCTGCATCCCCAGATCTTGCAGTTGTGAAGACTGACATGAAAATTATTTTACAAGTTTTACTTTACATCTAGACAAGATGATCATTTCCTCTCAAGTATAAAATTTCCCTTCCTGATCATATTAAAATCCCTTTGGCATATATCAGTTCAGGTCAGTCACTCAGTTGTGTCCAACTCTTTGCGACCCCACGGACTGCAGCACGCCAGGCCTCCTTGTCCATCACCAATGCCTGGAATTTACTCAAACTCATGTCCATTGAGTTGGTGATGCCATCCAGCCATCCTATCCTCTATCGTCTCCTTCTCCTCCCATCTTCAATCTTTCCCAGCATCAGTCAGTTTATTTGCATCAGGTGGCCTAAGTAGTGGAGTTTCAGCTTCAGTATCAGTCCTTCCAATGAGCATTCAGAACTGGTTTTCTTTAGGATGGACTGGTTGGATCTCCTTGCAGTCCAAGGGACTCTCAAGTCTTCTCCAACACCACAGTTCAAAAACATCAATTCTTTGGTGCTCAGCTTTCTTTATGGTCCAACTCTCACATCCATACATGACTACTGGAAAAACCATAGCCTTGACTAGACAGACCTTTATTGGCAAAGTAATGTCTCTGCTTTTTAATATGCTGTCTAGGTTGGTCATAACTTTTCTTCCAAGGAGTAAGCGTCTTTTAATTTCATGGCTGTAGTCACCATCTGCAGTGATTTTGGAGCCCCCCCACCCAAATAAAGTCTGTTTCACTGTTTCCACTGTTTCCCCATATATTGGCCATGAAGTGATGGGACCAGATGTATATGTAACCTAAAACAAACCAAGCACAGTCCTTCAAGAGTGTATTTTTTTCCTTGTTAATGATTGACTGCAATTTCACCAACATGTCAATTGGAAGAAAATGCTTCTTAAACTCNGGAGGCAGGCATTTCCTGCATCATATTTCTATTATGGTCAGAGGGATAGATTATATGGAAGACTTCCCCTGATTGACCTCTCCACTTTTGCAGAGATTTTTTTGTTTGGTTTCACTGTCCTTGGCACCAAGGAAGGAATCAGTCTAAGAGCAAACTAACTAAGCAGGGGAGGGCACAGCCAACTAACTAAAAGTTAGCTCAACTAACTTAGAGTGTCAAGTGTGTGTCCTGGTGGGATGTCCCTTCCGCATCTCGTTTTAGCCTGGAGAGGCTTCCATCTCCCTCCTGGGTGGGACACACGCTGGTGGCTGAGAGGAAGACAGGACGGGGTCAGGTCTGATGGGCAGGAGGAGGAGGAGATGGAGACCTCAGCGGGAGTGTGACAACCCGTGTGTGCACTTTGCCCACAGCAGGGAGAGCTGGAGGCCCCTCCTGCCTCTGCAGGTCCTGGAGGCCAAGAGGGGGTCCTGGGCCCCCTGTGCTAGGGGTGCAGAGGGTGAAGCAGGAGCGGAGTCACACACTCATATCTGAGCCTCACCTGACTCTTTGCTTGTGCAAGGAAACCATCCTCAGGGTTGGCCATACTGTGCCCTCCAGTGGGTCCTGATCCCAAAGGCCTGGGTGGGCTTCCCTGAGCCATCAGTGGGCTTCCCAGGAGATGTGGAGTCAGTGAGGGGAGGGTTCCGGGTGATGCCCCGCTCCAGAAGGGTGAGTCTCCTTCCCTGTGGGCATCAAGCCTGAGAAGTCTGGTGAGCAAAGCTATGTGGTTGGGTCAGGTCCATGTGAGGAGGTTGCCTACCAGAGGGACCATGATTCCAAAGGCTGTGCCTGCTTTTCCCTTTGTCCCCACAGCCTCAACTGTGATAAAGAGTCTCTCGAGATTATAGATGGGCCGCCAGAATCTTCTAGCTCACGGAAGATTTGTGACATTTCATACTTGGAATATGCATCTTGTACCAATACCATAACCGTCAAGTACACAAGAAAGCCCAACCACCCAGTCCCTGACTTCTTATTAATTTTCCGTCGTGTGTTGTAAGGTAGATTTTAGAGAGCGGAGACCTGCTGCCGTGCCCTCCTCTGTCTGTGAATGGCTCCACGAGAGCTAGGTGTGTGGTATTTACGTGACTGTCGAAACAAACTTGACCGTCACTGGGTGAGTGACAGGCAGGGTGACCCACTGAGGTGCTCCAGAATCATCCACCACTTCTGTCCCAGCCTTTCTGCAAGCCCCGGGTTTTTGATTTGGAAAGTCCTGATACGAAAATTCTTTGACAAATTTTACTTTTCCTCTTGATGATGTGAAAATTTCCTCCCAAATGTAAAATTTCCCTGCTTGATCTTTTAAAAATCCCTTTGGCATTTTCCAATAAATGTATTTTAAATTTGAGGTACAGATAGTATCGCATGTTTTGCTCAGTCATGTCCGACTCTTTGCGACCCCATGGACTGTTGACCGCCAGGCTCCTCTGTCCACGGAGTCTTACAAGCAAGAATACTGAAGAGGGTTGCCATTTCCTCCTCCAGGGGATCTTCCTGACCAGAGATTGAACTCGCATCTCCTGCGTCTCCGTCATTGTAGGTGGATTCTTTACCACTGAGCCACCAGGGAATATACAATACATATACATAAGGTCTATAGGTGTATAGTAAATATGTTGATATATACCAGATATATATATCATATATATATGTATGCGTACATATATATGTACGTATACATATATATGTATATTGGTATACTAAAGGAAATTTATGTTCATTATATAGGTGTTATGCAGGTATATAGATACACATGTAACCCACAGGAGATGACACAGTCCTCAAAATTGCTTTCTTCCTCATTAATGTTTTGCTGAAAGTTTCCCCCACTTATCAGTTGGAAAAAAATGCTTATTGATTTGACTTACCCAAAGTCTATTTAAGCTGCTCTCCATCCCAGAGATTAGTGACATTTGCCTTGTGCCTAAGGGTGGGCAAGCATTACAAATGAAAACAGCGGTCCTTGCAGATTTCAGCAATCAGCTGAACAAGAGAGGAGACGCCCACTGCTCACCTGTCTGATCACATATTGACCCCATCCCTCCCTCTGTGTCTGTCCCAGTCATCTGTCTCCTCCATGGAAGGAAAGACTTCTTACTCCTGAGCTTTAAAAACTTGTCAGTNGGAGAGACGCCCACTGCTCACCTGTCTGATCACATATTGACCCCATCCCTCCCTCTGTGTCTGTCCCAGTCATCTGTCTCCTCCATGGAAGGAAAGACTTCTTACTCCTGAGCTTTAAAAACTTGTCAGTCTAGAGGTTGGATCACTCTACTTACTGCTGTAATCATTTTGAATAAAGTCTCTTTACCCGAGTCTGGAATTGTATTTTTTGTTTTGTTTGTGAGTCCTCATTTCACAGTGTTGGAACCTCAGGCATCACTGAGAGTGACTGAAATCCTCTCTGAAGGTCTTTAAAACCAAAGGAATTCTCCTTTGTCTGAGGCCTGTCTGGAGACAGGAGTTGTGCCTATCGACTATTTCTCTCACCTTCACAGCGAAAACCTCCCCAGAAAGAGAAATGAGATGCTGGCCCAAATCTCTGCTAAACTTTCTGGCAACACGGTTGATGGTGAAGAATATTTGATGAGAATGTGTTGAATCTCTTTGATTCCCCCTAGCCTAGTACTGCATCAGGGTTATTTCTGAAGTTCTGAAAAGAGTAAAACAGAAAGCCCGCATTGTCAGTTCATCAAAGTTGGGTGATACTACGTTTTATCAGATCAGATGTTAGGAGGATCAAAAAGCACAGTGGTGCCTGAATGGCACAGCCTCCTGTAGGCCTGGAACTGACCAAATTGCCTTCAAGTCTTTTACTTCTGCTCAGAGCGGAGGGGGTGGTATGGGGGCCTCTTCCTGGACCTTGAACTGGGTCATCAACTCCCTCAGGAACAACAATGCCCGATGAGGCTGGCTCAGAGCCATGCTGGAATCTCCCTCCCTCAAGTGAGTTTCCTGGGGTGGGTTTTCTTTGCTGATGTTGTAGATATTAGGAAAAATTTCATCCTGATCTCCTCCAGTTCACCCGCCACTATCCAGCACATGTATCCAAATAGGACCTGATTCCATTTTCACTTTCTGTTGAAAGCCCTTCTATGAATCCCTGCCATTAAGATTAAGTTTACCCATCTTAGCAGAGTTAGAGGCTTCCCTGGTAGCTCAGTCAGTAAAGAATCCACCTGCCATGCTGGAGGGCCAGGGTTCGATCCCTGGGTCAAGAAGATCCCCGGAGAAGGAAATGGCAACCCACTCCAGTATGCTTGCTTGGAAAAATTCCATGGATGGAGAAGCCTGGTTAGAGTTTACAAAATCCTTTCCATCTGACCTTCCCTCCCTTATATGCTTTCTTAGGGCTGAGCCACCACACACTGAGTATTGGGCCCAGCAGAACTTTGGGCATCTTCCTGCCATTGTTCACACTGTCCCCTGGGCCAGAAGTGCATCCTTACAACACTTCCAGTTTCACCTCCCCACTTCNTTTTTTTTTTTTTTTTTTAGTTTGTGAGTCCTGGTGTCACAGGGTTGGAACCCCAGGCATCGCTGAGAGTAGCTGAAACCCTCCTGAAGGTCTTCATGCCCAGAGGGCTGCTCATTGGTCTGAGGTCTATCTCAGGACAAGAGGGCTGTCTATTTATGATTTTCCTCGCCTGCACAAGGAAACCCTCTACAGACACAGCAATGAGAGGCTGGCCCGGCTCTCTGCCAAGTTTCAAGCAATGAGCTTGAGGATAAAGGATCTTTGGTGAGGATATGTTGTGTCTTCAGATTCCCACCATCCAACTATCAATTATATTTGCATCATAGTCCCTTTTAAAGGTCTGCAGAGAGTAAAGCATAAAGTTCACATTGTTTGCGGGCTCATCAAGTCGAGTGATGTTGCATTTTATCAGACCAGGAGTTAGGAGGGTCAGAAACACAGTGGCCTCTGAATGGCATGGCCCCTTATAAGCCTGGAACTGCTTTTCTGTCCAGAGAGGAGGGGGAGTGTGGGGGTCTTTTCATGAACTTGTGGGGAGAACCATCTACTCCTTCAGGCACAATAATCCGTATGTATGGACCATCCTGTTGAGGTCAACTCAGAAAGTCACACTGGAATATCCCTTCCTCAAGTGAGTTCTCTGAAGGTGACTTTTCTTTGTTGATATTGTAGATTTTAGGATCTTTTCCAGTTTACCCCCTGCTATCCAGCATAGGCATCTAACCACAATCTGGTTCCATTTTTCACTTCCTGTTGAAAACCAATCCATAGAGTTTACCTGCCTTACCAGAGTTTTATCAAACCCTTCTTCACCTGACCTTCTCTCCCTTCTAATGTCTTCTCCCCTCTGGCCCCTCTCAGGGCTGAGCCATCACACACTGAGCTTTGGACACTGCACACCTTTGAGCAACTCTGAGCCTTTGCTCACACTGTCCCTTCGGCCAGGAGTCCATCCTTCCAACCTTCCAGACACATCTGCCTGCCGCTTGGGGTCCTCCATGAAGCACATGCTGGTTCAGCTGAAGGGCTGACTCTATCATTGCGCCTTTGTGCCTCTCTCACTCGCCTCGCGTAGATCCCTATGAGAGCTAAGTACACAGCTGCTGTTAGCCACTCAGTCACATTCGACTCTTGGCGATCCCATGAATGGAGCCTGGGTCGCCTGCATTGCAGGCAGATTCTTTACCATCTGAGCCACCAGGGAAGTCAATATGCAGTATCAGTTGCCTATTTATTCAGTGGGTACCATTGCGGCACTTGAACTTTAGGGTCCTACTAGTAATTCTTCAATGAATGAATGAGTGATAAGGTCAAAGTTGTGTTTTCAATGTTCCAATGAGGCTCTGCATTTCTCTCCAGGCAGCCTTCAGTGTTAACGTGGGAGTCACATTTCCTTCAACCGTAGGCTAAGCCAAACACAGACCAGAAAACATGCCGAGACAGAAGATGTCATCTGTGTGAGGAAGGGTTTCTGTCCTTCCAGACTTGAAATGGGGTCTGGACCTACACTAAGTTACTCTCGTGTGCCCAAGGATGAAACACCTTGCAGATGGCTGCAAAATGGGGCTTAGACTCTATTCAAACATTGCTTCTGTAAACTTGAAATAGTGTGGTTAAGAATCAAGACTGGGGTGCAAACTCAAGGAGGTGGGGTTGACAACACACGCATTTCCCATGGCTTATATAATTTCTCGAGTGTTCAGATGGTTAGATGGCTCTGAAAATTTCCCTGCATTGGTTCTTTGCCATTTTCAGAGATTTTGGGCTCTTCCTGTCCTTATCTCTGGGAAGGCTCTGTTTGGTCAAGGGTGGAACCTGTACAGAAAGTCCTGGTTCTTCCTGGACATGTCCCCTGCCTCCTGCTGGATCCCTTAGAGCCTCCAGCCTGTCTCTTGTGAGAAGGGCACCTGCTTGTGGTTAAGTGAAGATAAAGGAAGGGATCAGGAATTAAGAGCAGAGAGGGCTTTGAAGGCCAGAGAGAGAAGCAGAAGGACCTCCTCAAGGTGCGCCACAAGAATATGGGCACAACTTGTGCCTCTGATCCTGCTCTTGGATGCAAGCTTGGCTGCTGGAGCTGGCAGCCCCACCCACAACCCCATCCGCCAGAGGAGGGGTGGTCAGAAGCCAAAGAGTGGCTTCTACACACTCAGGTCAGAAGGAAAGCTCTGCTTCTGAGGACAGAACAATGAAAGGTTTTATTTTCTGCATTCAAGTGCTTCCTGAGCTTTCCTTCTCCCAGGCAGCACTGTTTATACAGTTGGGGTATTATGTTGCTTTTCCCTAGTATCTACCTAGAGAAAAGAATAATTTCTGGGTAAACAGCTCATCATGAAGCCCCTTGATGGTTCAAGGGTATGGGGATGGCAGGCAGGTAACAAATGGAATGCTAGTGACCGGCCAGGGCATGGCCGTCTGAAGCAGAGCCCCACGGAGACTCCCCAGGCATTCGTGCACAGCTCAGAGTCCTAACGCCTCTGGGGTGACCACGGGGTTGTCATAGACCTGAGGGAGACTGACTGATGGTCCTGGGCGATGTTGCTGTAATGACCTCCGGCTGTCACAGGAGGGGCGTGGCTTTCAAACATGTGGACAGAAAGCCTTTGGCCACACTGATGTGGGCAATGGCCAGGCATCTGGGTGTTCCCCAAATGACATGGGTCAGAAAGATCATGATGACATTGACAGTGACTCCTCAGAGGAATCATGAAAAACATCAGCCCAGAGTCTATTTCTCAAAGTTGCTTCAGCTTTGATTCCAGTTGGACACATCTGTGCTTTAGATCTAACCTTCCTTGTCTCTCACACAGATGCCCAGCCCCAGACCACACACTGGCCAGGTGAGAACCCAGCGCCCCATCTCAGAACGTTCCTTCTCTCCCTGCCCTTCCCCCCATAATATAAACCAGTCCATGTGGCCCTTCTGGACATGTGGCTTATTCTACCACTGGCAATGTCCGTGCTCAGTAGGGGCTTCTTTTTAGGGACTCACAAGACCTTGCAGAGTTTACACTTGCTTTCCGTGTGTGTGTGTGTGTGTGTGTGTGTGTGTGTGTGCTCAATTGCTTCAGAAGCGTCTGACTTAGTGTTACCCCAGGGACTGTCTCGCATTGACAGGTGGATTCTTTCCCACTGTACCATCTGGGAAGCCAAAAAGAACGTGGAAGTGAAAGTCGCTCAGTCTTGTCTGGCTCTTTTGCAACCCCTTGGACTAGACAGTCCATGGAATTCTCCAGGCCAGAATACTGGAGTGGGTAGCCTTTCCTTTCTCCAAGGGGTCTTCCCAACCCAGGGATCGAACCCAGGTCTCCCTCATTGCAGGCAGATTCTTAAGCAGCTGAGCCAACAGGGAACCTCAAAAAAATATTAATATATATAATTGAATCACTCTGCTGTACACCTGAAATATTGTTAATCAACCCCATTTCAATATAAAATAAAAACTTTTTAAAATGAAAAGTTTTTTTATTTTTTTTGAAAAGGTTTTTTAAAGTAAAAAAAAAAAAGAAAGAAAGAAAAAGAGAGAAGCCACCTGGGGCAGAGCTGCAGGAATAAGAAGGACCAGGAGGCTGGGTTACCATGGAGATAAATAAAATTTTAATAATGATGGGAAGCAACTTTGCACATGTACTCTTTCCAGGCATTTTCTTCTTCCAGACGGGTGGCTTGTGATGCATAACTGGGGTAGATCCCTCGAGACAGAAAATCCTGATTCATTAGCATGAGGTCACCAGGAAATTCTGACACGTGCAAAAGACTTCTGTTTGTTAAGCCAGTGATGGACCTTTCCACTTTCTTTGCGGGGAGGAATGGTTTTAGATCATTTGGATGGTACGTTATGCATTTTTGGGGTTCTTCTGACTTGAAAATGACGTTCATTTTTATTTCCTGTCTTTTGGAGGTTTTGCTCTCTGCCTCGCCTCTCCCCTTTTGATGGGCATCATTGCCATCATCGGCGTTGCTGTCATCCTGGCCTTCCCCAGCCCTGGCCCTTGCCACGGGGCCCAGGCCCCCTGCAGGCAGAAGCGACGAGCCCCTAAACCTTTCGATGTAGGGTAGGAGCTGCTTGCTCCGCAGGGCTCTCGCCAGCTGCATTCGCTCTATGTGCTTGCTGACGTTCAGCCTCTCCCGCCGGGGCATCCTGAACTCCTCCGGGGACACGATCACCTTGGCCGTCCACATTTTCCCCAGGGGCCCACAGGTGGCACAAGGAGGGTTGTGTTGTCTTCTATAGTCTATCGCCCGTTTGTAGTCTGAAGACAACGTCTGTAGTTCCTTGAGCATTTTCCATTCTTCCTCTTGCTTGTAAGTCAGAAACCTCCGGGCTGCCACGGTGTGAACGCCACCTAGACGCTGACAAATGGGAAAAGGTGCGTGAGTCAATCGGTCGTGTCCGACTCTTTGCAGCCCCATGGACTAGAGGCTGCCAGTCTCTGCTTCAGGCAAGAATACTGGAGTAGGTTGCCATCCCCTTCTCCAGGGCCAATGGGCAAGGGGCTGGGGGTGTGAGTGGGGAGAGGTGGTGGTTAAAATCTCAAGGGGATCCATGTGTTCATTTGTTTGCTGGTTAGTTTTTAATAATCCATGTGTGGGTGAATTTCTACAGTATTTGTGTTTCTCAATCTGATTTATTTCACTTAGTATAGGTTTCCCTGGTGGCTCAGAGGATAAAGCATCTGCCTGCAATGCGGGAGACCCAGGTCTGATCCCTGGGTCAGGAAGATCCCCTGGAGAAGGAAATGGCCAGTATTCTTGCCTGGAGAATCCTACGGACGGAGGAGCCCACCGGTTGCAAAGAGTCAGACAGGACAGAGCGACTTCACTTCACTTAGTATAATGCCATCGGGGTTAGTAAAGGGGAGAAAACAAGAGTGGTGGTTACCAGATTCCAGAGAAGGAAGAGTGGGGAGGGGAAGGGAAAAAAGGGAAAAGGAGATGAGCCGCAAGGTTATGGAGAAGACGAAATCTTGGTGGCGAGCACACGTAGCACATAGAGAAATATGAGACCCACCGATGTACACACGACGCTGGTGTAGTTGCTGAGTCCTGCTGCAGGCCTCAGGCGTGAGGCCTTGTACCAAGACCACAGAAGCAGAGCCCAGAAGCAGAGCCAACCGGGCCCCTTTGTAACCTTACCCAAAAGTCCCCTTGATCATCACTAACAAGCTTCCTGATTCCCAGTTAGGCGAAGATGCCCACTCCAGGAAACACCCTGTCGCGCCCCAATCACCTGATGCCAACCTTCCAGCAAGAACTGTCTTTGTCTTGAGGCTATAAAAATCGAACTCACAAAAGCGGTCAACTCTCCCTCGCTTGGCAGGAGTTGTCAGCCCGTTGCACTCGAAGTGCCAACTTTATCTCTGCTCTTTTTTTTAAACAAACGCATCCTTTCTGCAGTTTGTGCCTGGAAATCCTTTTCCCACCTGCTCTCAGACTGCCTCAGCAATAATGTTCTAAATCAATCTTACCTCAACAACAACAACAAAATAATATAGCATTTATGATGGAAAAATTTTTTTAAGTTCTCAGTGGGACAGAAGCAAAGGAAACCCACAGAAAGAATTATCTAGTGGCTCCCTTTCCCTCTATCCGTGAGGGTGCCCGAGACCCTGTATCGTGAGAATGAGGGTAGATCTTTGGGAACAGGTGAGCCTGGGTTCAAATCTGACTCTCTGTCTCACCTACCATGAATCTGAGAGAACTGTATTGCTCTTACAGGCCCCTGTGAGGTCTCCATAAGATAACACACATGAAAGCAACTAGTGCAAGATAAGGGCTCAAGAAAAGGCCACTTCCGTGATTTGTTATCACCTGTAGTTACAGTCCTGCTTGGGACTTTGTAATAAGAGAGTATTTTGATTTGCTAGGCAAATGTGGAAGCCACAGGTTAGCTCAGCCAAGTCTCCTCCGCTGCTTGGGAGACTCACCCCCGTGTTGCTGGCGGCTTTGCAAACTCGGAGTCTCCTAGCCTAACTGCCTGGATTCCGTGGGGCCTCCCTGTGTATAAATTTCACAGCACTTACTAGGATCTCTTTCTCCAAGGGGGAGTATTTCCCGAGGGCAATGCGTGGGTCCGACTTGTAGAATTTGGTCCATATCCTGGAAGGCAGAGAAGTGTATTAGAACTTGGAAATGGTCTTCCTAGTTTTGTCTTTTGGAGTGGGAAATGTCACAAAGGGTCATGCTACGTTGATCAGGATAAGGCCTCTGTGATCACGGTTTCTACAGCCACAGAGTGGGCTCTTCCATTTGGCTTCAAATCTGACATGGGTGGGAGGGAATGGACCAGGAGCACAGGTTACACTCACCCCAGTGGTGAAGCAGGGCATAGATCCCCTTGGGAGGACAGGGACTCTTTATTCAGGAAGGAATCGCTTATATTGAATACTCGCATCAGTATTCCATTCTTATTTAACTTCCCCTCTGTAGTCATCCTTTCTTGAACCCTTGAATCTCTAGCCCTCTGTTTTCCAATCTTCGGACAGCCATTCTCCCATTCTCTGATCATACTCTGGCTCCAGGCTAGGATGGGAGGTGTCAGTGCCTGGAGTTTCTTTTTAAGACAGCTTTAATGTGGACTCAAATGACAGTCACAAACATCTTGCATCATAACTGGCTTATGTGGCAGTTATTGTGAGGTCTGAGTTTAGGCATCAAATGATCCCTTGGGGTGAAATGGACACACACCACCATGGTCTTGGTGTGTTGGAGTCCAGAGGAATAGAGTGAGCAGAGAAGTGTAGCTGAGCGATGATCTGACCACGTCAATGCCACTTATAAGCCAATAAAGACTGTTCAATTCTTCCTGGATGAACACTCATCACCTGAAGTCTCTCCCTGGTATTGGCTTGCCTCTCCAGTCTTAGTTCCAATCTTAGTTCCTCAAGCTCCATCCATGAACTCTATTCATGGTTCTTGGAATCAGCTTCTAGACATGCTCCCTTCAGGTCTCAAATACGCCTCTCTGCCTTAACAACTTGCTTATCTTTTAGGGCCTGGCTTACCTGGAACTATCTCTGAGAAATACTGTTAATGCAAAAATCAAGGCACAGAAGTATATAAATTGTAGACAACCTTTTTGTATTGGAAAGGAAAAAATAAGCATGTATACTTTCATTTGCATGAAGAAACACTAGAATAATACATGCAAAAAATGTTGTAAATGGTTATCAGAAGCGGGTACCTGGCAGACACGGATAAGGTGGTAATGAGTCTTTTCGTTGTGTACATTATCGTTTTGTACAGTATTGTTTAGAACCATTGAACCTATTACCTTTTGAAAAAAATGAGTTTAAAAAGTAACGAAGCAGCTCATGGAAGACGATGTCTCTGACAAGTACTGGTCCTGAAGCTTTTCTTTGCTTCTACCAGAAAACATCTGTAAGTGGGGATATGTCCAGGCCTCATGCTCACAACAGCCATCTAAAACACACCAATGCTCCTCTCCCATACCGAGGCAATTTCAGCTCCCCTAGAACAGCTGTAAACCTGGAAACCAGCAGCCAGTGCCGCGGAGTGTATGGACAGTGCCTCTTGCTCTGTATGCGTTGACTCACATATTTGTCTTACACACAGCTGTTTGCACAAGCCACACAACACCTGGCATATTGGGTGCACTCCACAAATATCTGTGGAACAACCAACGAATGGTGCATGATAGAATATTAAGGGCTGGGGCTTTCCTGGTGGGCCAGAGGCCAAGACTGCACTCCCAGTGCAGGTGGGCTGGGATCAGTCCCTCATCAGGGAACTAGATCCCAGACTCTTCAGCTAAGAATTTGCATGCCTCGACTAAAGATCCCACCGGCCACAGTGAAGACTGAAGACTATGCCACATCCAAGACTTGGCACAGCCAAAAAAAAAATATTAAAAAAAAGATTATTATAGATCTTGGTTCAGATGGTAAGAATATCCACCTGCAATGCAGGAGGCCTGGGTTCAACCCCTGGGTTGAGAAGATCCCCTAGAGGAGGGCATGGCAACCCACTCCAGTATTCTTGCCTGGAGACTCCCTGTGAAAAGAGGAGCCTGGCAGGCTACAGTCCAGAGGGTCGCAAAGGTCGGACACGACTGAGCGACCAAGCATGGCACACATCAAAAAGATCAANTCAACCCCTGGGTTGAGAAGATCCCCTAGAGGAGGGCATGGCAACCCACTCCAGTATTCTTGCCTGGAGACTCCCTGTGAAAAGAGGAGCCTGGCAGGCTACAGTCCAGAGGGTCGCAAAGGTCGGACACGACTGAGCGACCAAGCATGGCACACATCAAAAAGATCAAGTCTTAGTCAAATTTCCAATAATACGCTCGGCATGTAATGTGATATTTTTTAAAAGACCATACAAAACTTATATAGGGTATGATCTGGGTGTGTCAATACAACCGTATTCAGGAAGAAAAAGGACTAGAAGGAAAAACACAGAGATACGAGCAGTGGACTGTGGGCTAGTGGGAGATGTTCTAGGACTGGCCATGGACCCGCAGCCTGGTCCCATCCAGGTATTGAGATGGAGTAGCTAAGGCCTTGGCTCAGCAGGTTCAGGTAGAAAAAGGTGGCACAGCTGCTCCAGGCATCAGAGAGACAATCAGCTGAAGGCATTATTTTAAGAAATTAGCTTACATGATTATAGAGGCTGGAAGGTCCAGAATCTGCCGGCGTGGTCCAGCAGGCTGAAGACTCTGGGAGAGCCCATGTAGAGGTTCAAGACCACTGGGAGAATTGCCTTTTGTTCAAGGGACATAAGTCTTCAGTCTATTCACGCCTTCAGCTGATTGGATGAGGCCCACCCACATTATGGAGCAACAGGCAATCTGCTTTACTCAAAGTCTGCTGATTTAAATATCAGTCTCATCCAAAAACACCCTCACATAAATATCCAGAATAATGGATCAGATCAAAGCATGACTGAGCATACATGTGTGCTAAGTTGCTTCGGTCGTGTCTGAATCTTTGCAACCCTATGGACTGTAGGCTCCTCTGTCCATGGGATTTTCCAGGCAAGAATACTGGAGTGGGTAGCCAGGCCCTCCTCCAGGGGATCTTTCTGACCCAGGGATCTAACTGTGGTCTCCTGCATTGGCTGGCAGGCAGATTCTTTACCACTAGCCCCACCTGGGAAGCCCTGGCTGGCACTTGCTTAATTTTTGAATAGCTTTTTAATATCAGAGTTTTCATTTTTGTACATAGTTTTTCCCATTTTTGAACTTCGTATCATACAGTATGAATTCTTTCACACCTGCATTTCCCCTCAACGTATTTTCCAGACTCTGCTGTTGTTATGCTTGTAGTTCAATTGTTTTCATTGTCATTTGGCATGATCGTCTTATTTATTACACAGTCTTCCGTTGCTTACATTTGGATTTTTTCACTTGAGGAGCATGATTATACAGGTTTCCTTGCAGTTACTCTGTTGGACGCGTACCTAAGAGTGAAATCGGTGGGCTGCCATCTGTGGGGTCGCACAGAGTTGGACACGACTGAAGCGCTTTAGCAGCAGCAGCAGCAGGACATGTGTAACTTCAGTTTCCTAGAGAATTCTCAGCTCTGTTCAAAAATGTCTTTATAATTCACCATCCCANACGCGTACCTAAGAGTGAAATCGGTGGGCTGCCATCTGTGGGGTCGCACAGAGTTGGACACGACTGAAGCGCTTTAGCAGCAGCAGCAGCAGGACATGTGTAACTTCAGTTTCCTAGAGAATTCTCAGCTCTGTTCAAAAATGTCTTTATAATTCACCATCCCACCAATAATGTACGAGAATTCCTTCTTGCCAACACTAGTGGGCATGTTGTGATATGTCATTGTAGCTTTAACTTATACTTTTCTGGTTACAAATGAAGTCAAATACTTTTTCTGCTGCCCATAAGAGATTACCCTTAGTGAAATGTCTATTCAGGACTTTTGTCCATTTTTTTTTCTAGTAATTGCTTTTCTTATTCATACGTACAACTTCTTTACATATTCTTTGTATAAGCCCATTGCCAGTAAAATATATTACAAATATCTGCTCCTACTGATGACTAGCCTCATCCCTTTCTTAAAAATGCCTTTTGGGGGTGTGAAGAGTTGGGAGATTGGACTGATATATATACACTATTTATACTGTGTATAAAATAGATAACTAGTGAGAATCTAGTGCTAGTGTAGAGCACAGGGAACTCTATTCAAAACTCTGTGGCAACCTAAATGGGAAGGAAATCCAAAAAAGAGTGGATACATGGACACGTGTAACTGACTCACTTCTCTGTACAGCAGAAACCAACACAGCATTGTAAAGCAGCTATACTCCACTAACAATTAAGTTTTAAAATATGCACACTACTATATATAGGACAGATGACCGACAAGGGCCTACTATAGAGCACAGGGAAGTCTACTCGATATTCTGTAACAGCACATATGGGAAAAGAATCTGAAAAAGAATGGATATACATATATGGGTAACTGAACCATTTTGCTGTACATCTGAAACTAATGCAGCGTTCTAAACCAACTATACTCTAATATAAAATTAAGTTTAAAAAGATGTCCTTTATTCCAGCTGGACTCCAACTTATGAGCCTTTTCCTGAATGGTTATTGCTTTTCATGGCTTGTTTAAGAAAGCATTTCCTGTCCTAGGTAGGAATGATAATCTCTCTATATATATTGCATATATATTTATGATTTCTCATATTCTCTAATTTCTTTTCTTTTGAACTTCTTAACTTCCTACCTCTTTTTCTTTAAGTACATTTTCCAACTTAATATTATAATGACTATCAAGGAGTGCTCATACATGTGTGTGTTTGCATGTGTGTGTACACAGGTCACACGCAAGTCCAGAATTCTCTTCCTCTGCTAGCCACACCTGTCCTGCAGCCACCTCCTGGGCTCTGGCACCCTCTGGTGGATTTTGCCACTCAGTGAAAGCTGGCTCTGCACAGACCCACCAGACATCCCTGCTCTCCAGGGCTAAGAGTCCCTACAGACATGGCCCCCTTGGTTGATAAGAATGGTGCTCTTTTCTAACATTGCGCTATATTCAGACTTTATATGAGAAGCTGTGTGCTTTAGAATCATAGTTCCCGTTACAAAGCCATTGGCTCTAGGCAGACTAGTTCAGTTCAGTCGCTCAGTCGTGTCCAACTCTTTGCGATCCCATGAATCACAGCACGCCAGGCCTCCCTGTCCATCACCAACTCCCGGAGTTCACTCAAACTCATGTCCATCAAGTTGGTAATGCCATCCAGCCATCTCATCCTCTGTCATCCCCTTCTCTTCCTGCCCCCAATCCCTCCCAGCATCAGGGTCATTTCCAATGAGTCAACTCTTCGCATGAGGTGGCCAAAGTATTGGAGTTTCAGCTTCAGCATCAGTCCTTCCAATGAACATCCAGGACTGCTCTCCTTTAGGATGGATGGACTGGTTGGATCTCCTTGCAGTCCAAGGGACTCGCAAGAGTCTTCTCCAACACCACAGTTCAAAAGCATCAATTCTTCGGCACTCAGCTTTCTTCACAGTCCAACTCTCACATCCATACATGATCACTGGAAAAAACATAGCCTTAACTAGACGGACCTTTGTTGGCAAAGTAATGTCTCTGCTTTTCAATATGCTATCTAGGTTGGTCATAATTTCTTCCAAGAAGTAAGCGTCTTTTAATTTCATGGCTGCAGTCACCATCTGCAGTGATTTTGCAGCCCCCCAAAATAAAGTCTAACACTGTTTCCATTGTTTCCCCATCTATTTCCCATGAAGTGATGGGATCAGATGCCATGA
>SJYX01000584.1:490676-541948 GCA_006410675.1 Oreotragus oreotragus | reverse complement strand
TTGGGGTACATGTGTCTCTTTCTATTCTGGTTTCCTTGGTATAAATACTTTAAATATGCATATTTATTAAAAACAATATTAATGAGAGTTCTAGAAGGCATTTGCTTCCAAAACAAAGCATATTAAGAGCTTTAGTAATCTGCTATGAGTGTGTGTGTGTGTGTGTGTGTGTGTGTGTGTGCTCAGTCATGTCTGACTCTTTGCAACCCCATGGACTGTAGGCCACCAGGTTCCTCTGTCCATGGAATTTTCCAGGCAAGAATACTGGAGTGGGTTGCCTTTTTCTAGTCCAGGGAGATCTTCCCAACCTAGGGATTGAACCTGCGCCTCTTGCGTCTCCTGCATTGGCAGGCGGATTCCTTACCACTGTGCCACCTGGGAAGCATAATCTGCTATGATAGGCTAGATGATAACAGAAAGGTTGTAGCCTTGGCACAGGGCATATCGAGGGTTGCTGAGTAGATGTATTTCTGTGTTTACGCTTTATGTAGGGAAGGTCTGAACTCAGGAAGTGGGCTGGGATTCCAAGTGGTTCTAGGGGCACACAGGAAGTACATTACCCACCAGTAAGAAAGGTCTACAATCTTTCTATGATGGTATAACTACATATAGCAATCCCTGGTAGCTCAGACGGTAAAGAGTCTGCCTGCAGCATGGAAGACCCAGGTTCAATCTCTGGGTGGGGAAGATCCCATGGAGAAGGAAATGGCAACCCACTCCAATATCCTTGCTTGGAGAATCCCATGGACAGAGGAGCCTGGTGGGCTACAGCTCACAGGGTCGCAAAGAGTCGGACACAACTGAGCGATTTCATTTCACCGATGGAAGTCCAGCCCTGTTGGCAAGTCTCAATTCTCAACCATCTTCCATTTTTCTGGAAACTTCACCAGGTATCACCAACATCTTGCAGTGGAACTCCCTGTATGTTTCATAAAATGTAGAGTATGATCCCTAACTATCTCTTCCTGCCTGGAAATGTTCTGGTTCTCTATTTAGAAGTACCCCTGCTTGCTTTCCTTGGGCTTGCAAGTGTCTGTGTGAAACCCTGGCCTTTTCCCACCAATTGAGACGCAGCTTAAGAGTTGTTTGTAAGGGGTTGGGTTTCCTCCATATCATGAGAGGATGGTCTTTCTCTGAACTTCCCCAGAAACCCATTGCCCCACTGGGGACTTACCCAGGGAGGAAGCACGTTCTTTTGCAAAGGCTTAACCCAACTGAGCATGCAGAAAAAGATTGTGTAAGTCACGGTGTACAAACATGAAACCATCTTATCTTAAAACCCCAGTTGGCAAAACATTGCCTAAAGATCCTAGAACTCCCATGGCGGGTAAGAGGGAGGGAGTTACAGTCTATCTCCTTTAGGATCTAACCCCAGGAAGAGTACATGTCATGATCTTTCAGTTGTGTGCATTGGAACAGAGTCCTGAGAACAGACCTGAATGGCCAGGGTAGAGAATCCCAAATTGGCAAAGGGAGCTCTTACTCGAGTTGTGCGAGGCTTTGCCACTTTTTCATTAAAAAGTCCATCGATTCTTTAAGTGGGAAATTAATGGTTAATATTTTTAATAGTAGTGCTCAAAGCAAAAGCCATCTGTGGAGGGTCACCACGGCTGCTGGCTTCACCATCCACTTCTGCTATGTCCCTCCGACCCCTGCAGTCATAGGCGGGGCTTCAGCTTCTTGTAGCCGCACCTCTGTCGCCCGCTAAGGTGCCCTCACGGCAGCCTCCACCACCCCACCATCACCCCCTCTCCTCCGTCGGTGGTGGAGCCCCCAACAGCAGCTCCGGCCACTGCTGTGACTGTGGCCACTTGAGAGCGAGCAGTCAGCGCATCTTCTCCAGCTTTGCTGTCACTGCACCCAACTGCAGGCCCTGTCAGTGGGCACTCGCAGTATCAGGCATGTCCGATGTGGCGTCCAGAAGTGGACTCCTCCCGGCAAGGAGGCCAGCTGGCCATCAGCATGAAGGATAAAGAGGATGGAGGGGGTGCTTTGAGAATGGTGATGTCAAGAGATGGGTTGATGGCAAAGCAGATGAGTGCACTTGTGACCCTGACAGCCCCCAGGAAGCCAATCGAGCCTCAGGAGGAGGGATGAGGGAGGAGAGGGCAGAAATGTGAGTGAAGAGTCATGACGCGGCACGGCGGTGCGGACGTACCATTTGGTCTTGGATGACTTTCGCCTGTAATTGAGGATTTTGTGTTTGCAGCTGTGTGTTTTGACTTTGCTGCTGATGATAAAGACTTCAGCCTTGTCTGTGCCGGCTGCCCATTCAGTCCATGCCATGTGTCGTGAGCTGAACTGTCTTTATCCCATAAGTCGAAGTCCTGACCCCTAGGACCTCAGAAGGTGACCTTATTTGGAGACAGTACCTTTATAGAGGTAATTGAGTTAAAATGAGGTCATTACAGTGGGTACTAATCCAATAGGACCAGGATCTTTTAAAAAGGGGAAATCTGGAGGCAAACAGGCACACAGGAAGAACACAAACCAAGGGAAAAGGCAGAGACTGAGGTTGTGCTTCTACAAGAAAAGGAACAAAAAGTACAGATGAACCTACGTGCAAAGCAGAATTAGAGACAGACATAGAGAGCAAATGTCTGGACACCAAGAGGGGAAAGGGAGGGTGGGATGAATTGGGAGATTGGGGTTGACATACACATACACAGCTACTTTGTATAAAGAAGGCTGAGCACCGAAGAATTGATGCTTTTGAATTGTGATGTTGGAGAAGACTCTTGAAAGAGTCCCTTGGACAGCAAGACAGCCAACCAGTCCATCCTAAAGGAAATCAGTCCTGAATATTCATTGGAAGGACTGATGCTGAAGCTGAAACTCCAGTACTTTGGCCACCTGATGCGAAGAGCTGATTCATTTGAAAAGACCCTGATGCTGGGAATGATTGAAAGTGGGAGAAGGGGACGACAGAGGATGAGATGGTTGGATGGCATCACCGACCTGATGGACATGAGTTTGAGTGAGCTCCAGGAGTTGATGATGGACAGGGAAGCCTGGTGTGCTGCAGTCCATGGGGTCGCAAAGAGTCAGACATGACTGAGCGACTGAACTGGATCAATGAGAACTGACTGCAAAGCGAAAACCTACTCAGTTCTCCGTGGTGACCTAACATGGGAAGAAATCCAAAAACAAGGGGGTATATGCATATGTGTACCTGATTCACTTTGCTGTACAGCAGAAAATAACACAACATTGTAAAGCAACCGTAGTCCAATAATTTTTTTTGTTTGTTTGCCAGCAAGCCACCAAAATCTAGGGGAGATTCATAAACAGATTCTTCCTGATAGTCTTCAGAAAAAAAAAAAAAAACCCTGCCAACAACTTAATCTCATCTCCAGCCTGAAGAACTGTGAGACAATAAATCTCATGATTTACTGTTGTTTAAGCCACCTTGTTTGTGGTACTTCATTATAGCATCCCCCATACAGACTGTGCCCCAATAGTACTCACGTTCTACCAGGAAATTGTTGATCTTGGTAAAGAGCATGCTTGTCTCAACCAACCTCTGTTAGATAAGGGGATAAAGTCCTCATTGTAGCATAAGAGCCTGGAGAACGTGAATTCAAGAGAAACCAAGAGCTGAAGAGAGAACTGCTTGAGGGAAGGAAGGAGACGGCAAAGCTGGAGGAGAGAAGGTTGAAAGGAAAGATGATTCATGTTGATGTGTGGCAGGACCAATACAATATTGTAAAGTAATTAGCTTCCAATTAAAATAAATAAATTAAAAAGAAAAGATGTTCTTGCAAGAGTGGTTCTTGACCCCGGTTGCATATTAGATTCACCTGGGGAGGTACAGTGATGTGAGAGGCTATACCAGTCACATCAGAACCTGGATTGTGAGACCCAGACATCAGTATTTTGTAAAGATCTCCAGTGTGCAGATCTCTCTGACTCCAATGTGCAGCCAAGGTTGACAACTATTGTCTGGAGAGTTCCTCAGTTTTGGTAAACTGTGTTTTAAAATGTTTCAAAACATAGTTCTGAAACATGCTGAAACTATTCTACTGCTCCCGAATAGCCGAGAATCATGTTTTTAGATGTTGGTGAGCCTATGATTTTCACAGTGGTATTTTTTGTTGAACCTAATGGTATTTCACAAATGAGGTGCTGAAAGATAAAATGAGGCCAGCCTAGGAGTTTGAGATGACACGTACACACTGGTATAGTTAAAACGGATAACCAACAAGGTCCTGCTGTATTAGCACAGGGAACTCTGCTTGATGTCATGTGGCAGCCTGGATGGAAGGGGAGTTTGGGAGAGAATGGATACATGTTTGTGTGTGACTTAGTCGCTCTGCTGTCCACCTGAAACTAGCACAGCATTGTTAAATCAGCTATACTCTGATGTAAAATAAAAAGTTAAAAAAATAAAGTTTAAAAAAATGAGGCCAGCCCCACTCATTCTGGTTTCTTCTCCAGAGGAACAGACAAGACAGGCTGAGTGGTGCATCAGCCTGCCCAGGAGAAAAGGAAAGAAGGCCACTCGGAAAAGTGACAGGAGGCAGTAAAAATGCAAAGGACATGGAAATGTTTGAGCAGTGAGTGACTCAGCTTCCCTTTGGACTTTCCCGGTGGCTTAGATGGTAAAGAATCTGCCTGCAATGCAGGAAACCCAGGTTCGATCTCTGGGTTGGGAAGATCCCCTGGAGAAGGAAATGGCAACCCACCTCCAGTGTTCTTGCCTGGAGAATCCCGTGGACGGAGGAGCCTGGCGGGCCACAAAGGGTCAAGGATGACTGAGCAACTAACAGTTCCACTTCCACATCAGCTTCCCTTTGTCATTTCTTCAATTGTTCTTGAGAGTGGAGATCTGGATGCTTGTACTGAAGCTGCCTCTGCTGTAGACTACAAATCAGAGAACGTTCTCCAAGACTATCTAGTCCTGCAATCAATAATTGGTTCATAGGAGATCAAAAGATAACTGTAATAGAGAAACTCAAGATGCTGGTGATGGAAGGGACCAGAAAGGAGTCAAAATATATCCACACCCAGCAAAGTACACGCTGTAGTGGGTCGGAATGTGTTTATATGTCTTTGAGGAAAACCTTGAATGTAATTGCCTGAAATTTAGCTCTCGCTATGACTTAAAGCCTGCATCAGATTTTTTCTTGTTCAAAGAAAGAAAACTTTTTGTTCAAACTTGAGTTTAAAAAAAGAAAAGAGCAAGCCAGTTTCTCCCACTTTGAACTGGGATCACACACTTTGAGCCTCGTACTTCGGATGCAGTCAGTTCTGTAACGTCTGTTCACTCTCGTTATCTTTCAATCTGATTAGAAGTAGGGTTAAAGATGTGAGATTTTTTAGAATTGGCATCTGAGATCACTATTTAGAAAAAAAGGTTTTTAGAAGGACCAGTGAATGTGGTTTTTAGGTCAGCTTCCCTTAGTATGCCTTTGCCTCTTGGTCAGGAAAACAAAAGAGACAATAATTGTCTCTCTGGCCAAGAGACATTCCACTTTATTTCAAAGATCTCTCAAGTAATAGAAGTCTAAAATATCTGACAGACCCACATTTCATGTTCATAACATTAGTTGTTTGATGATTTATATGACAGTCAAATGAAGTAGCTATTTGAAGTTCATCTTTTTATCGCTAGACAATTAAAAACTGTTTATTTAAAAAAATTAATAAGTGGGGACTTCCCAGGCAATCCAGTGGTTAAGACTCCAAATTTCCACTGCAGGCGGGCATAGGTTTCATCCCTGGTCAAGAAACTAAGATCCCACATGCCATGTGCAGTGCAGCCAAAAAAAAAGTTTTTTAACACATACAGTGCAATCTCTTTATACAGCTGGCCAAGGGTGCAGGGTGTACACCTATCCACAGGCCAGGCAGGCCCCATGCTGCACAAGAGGGGGTGTGGTAAGTGGCTGGACTGGTGGAGCCATGTAACCACAGCCATCATGGCTACCCAGAGCTTTGAAATTAAAGCTAACCTCATAAATTACAATAAAGTTCTAGTACATTGTGGAGAGAGAGAGCCCATCCAGTCTCACATGGCCTTTTCAGGACACAAGGGCAGAGAACCCAAGAACCAGCGAGCTGAGTCCTCATCCTATGGCCTCCTTCCCTCAGACCTGAGAATCCATTTCTCCTTGCCTTAGTTTTCCCATCTGTAAAATGGAAAGAAGAATATCTCTTCTCCTTACTCACAGAACCCTTAAAAGAATTAAATAATGAATGTGAAACACTCAGCATGATCAGTATATACTAAGAAACATAAGGGGTTACCCGACTCTTACTTTATTTATGTAGCAAACGCCCTTTGCAGATTTATTGTCTTAGTCAATCGTGGTGCTTTCCACAGCCTCTCTTGGGTTCCAGTTATTTTCCTAGACTTATTTTTAATTTTTGCTTTACTCCAGACTCATTTCGTTTTCTTCTTCTTTTTTTCACCTTTTCAAAATTTGTGTGCATTTGTATATCAGCCTTAGTTTTTTTGTTTTTGTTTTTCCTGGAAAAAGGTGACATGAACAAAAGTAAATAAATAATACATTGGATTCACCCAGCTTGAGGAATCATCTTGATGAGTAATATTATATTGGTTGGTAAAACACTTCCCTCCATTTCCTAGAGCTAGATGCCTGCTCCAGAAGGTATGTTCTCTGCCTGAAGACTGTTACGGGACTTTCCTGGTGGCATACTGGGTAAGAGTCCTCTTGCCAATGCAGGGGACATGGGTTTGGTCCCAGGTCTGGGAAGATTCCACATACCACGGGGCCACTAAGCCTAGGCACCGCTGCTACTGAGCCCACGTGCCCTAGGGCCTGTGCTCAGCAACAGGAGAGTAGCCCCTGCTTGCTGCAACTAGAGAAAGCCTGCACACAGCAACGAGGACCCAGCAGAACCAAAAATAAATAAACACAATATAAGATGACGGTGAAGACTGTTGTATCCCAAGGCTCAGAAGAGAGAATTCCTTGAGATTATGGGATAATTTGTTACTATCAGTCAATGATCTAAGCACAGAGAAAATACCCGTTAAGGAAGCAATCATTTGAACAACATCGGATGTCAGTGAGTACTTCAAAGTTCTGCAAGTATTTCAGTCCAAGGCATCATGCTAGGCAATAAAGTCAGCGATATTATAAATAGGACATAAATAATAAAGAGAGAAGTCTTGCCCTCAGAGAGTTTACGAGCTAATGGGGAAAACAAGACTAAAACGCCAGCAACTACAGTGCGGAATGTTTTGAGTAACGGAAGAGTGGAGAATGCAATTTGAGAATGCAGTTGAGAAGGGAAGTGAAAGTCGCCTAGCCGTATCTGACTCTTTGCGACCCCATGTATTATACAATCCATGGAATTCTCCAGGCCAGAATACTGGAGTGGGTAGCCTTTCCCTTCTCCAGGGGATCATCCCAACTCAGGGATCGAACTCAGATCTCCCATACTGCAGGCGGATTCTTTACAAGGGAGGCAACTGAGAAGAGAAAACTCAAAAGAAAAAAAAAAAAGGAGGGGGGTATATGTGGGCATTGAAAGATGAGCAGATGTCAGCAGCTTCTTCTACTAGGAACTATCACCTGCTGAAGAAACGATGCCTTCATCGATGTATAGGGCTCCTGGTGGTCTCTCTCTCCTGATTAGGGGCTAGAAGGTCCACCTGCATAGCCAGACACCAAGACAGAATTTGTCTTTTTTTCTTCTCTCTGATTTCACCTCCCAATGGTTCCATGAAATGCCTCTAGTAATAGAATCACCCTTTCCCCATTGCAGATACACACCAAATGCCACAACAAAAAGCCTGCCAATCCAAGTCTGAAAAGAGCATCAGATTGCACTGCCGGCCCCGCCACCCGCCTCAGGGGAGACTTGAGAGCATATAAAGCTGAAACCCCACGTTTCCCAGGAGCTGGAAGCCTTCCCAACATGGGCCGCCCCGTCCTCCTTCTCTGGCTGCTGCTCCTCCAGACTGTCATTCTGCAAGAAGCAGGTACCAGAGCCGACGCCCCAGGCTGCTTTGCTCCTGCCTTGTTCCAAGCTTGAAAGGGAAAGGATGGTTATTTGCACACAGTTCACCAGCACACTGGAAGAAAGCTTAGCATTAAATCCAGACAAACAGAACTTTACCGTTAATACAATCCAACCACCATTGAGATGCTGCTGGAATAGTAACCAAATGCATAATCATGATTGATTAAGGGAAGTCGCATTGAGTCTTTTCTATAAGATTTTTTTCTTTTCCATGGACAAGGCACTGGCCAATTTTTTGTTCTTTAAGTCCATGGCTCTGTTTTTAGGATTTGGGGGAGAAACACTTCTCTGCAGGATAAGTAAACAGGCGTTTTGAAAGTGTTCTTCGGCTTCTATATTGATATTACTGCTTTGCTGTTGTCGTTTACTCACTACGTCACGTCTAACCTTTTTGCAACACCATGGACGAGAGCCTGCCAGGCTCCTCTGTCCGTGGGATTTCCCAGGCTGGAATACTTGAGGGGGTTGCCATTTCCTTTCCCAGGATCTTCCCCACCCAGGGATTGAACCCCAGGCTCTTGCTTGGCAGACGTATTCTTTACCACTGAGCCACCACGCTAGAGGTACTGAATTATTGCCACGATTTCTTTACTGTTGCTGAATGGAGTTAAAAATGTAAAGTAAAATAATATCTTAGCCTGAAGTATTGGACTTGGCATGAAATTATCTGGACTAGACTCATGAAGTCTTCTAATCTGAAAGCCTGTACCTTTCCAAATCAATTTTACTTTCTTAGTCTTAATCTGTATTCCACATCTAGCCCTCTTCAAGAAATTTTAATTTACTTTAGAATTAAAGTAGTTTAAAATATCTATATAATTTCAGTTATTTTTATCATTATTTTGTGGTTCTGGGGAGAAATATTAAAGTCCTTTACTATTTAGCTTTCCCATTTATACTAACAAATGGAAATTTGGAAATGCTCTTGACCAACTAATAGCTAGAATATAATTTTCATTAACTTTAAAGAAAAACATAACACCAACCACAGAATAATGTTTGATTGTAAAGTTTATACTCTTTTTTTATTCTTCAAGTAATTGTATAGATATGGTTATTTCAGACACTAAAACATTATTTATTAAAACATACTAGTGTGTTAAGAGATTGAGTTTTTTAATCCTTTGGGGTTCTGGACCTTATTTCTCACGTATATATCTGAGGAGGTATGAGTCTGGGACTACAGCTTATTTAAAGCCAGAAAGGTCTGCATAATTCTGTACTCCTCGCCATCTGAACTTGAGCGAGGTTTTTCATCTCTCCATGCTGCTATTTGTTATCCCACAAAAAAAAAAAAAGGATAATTCACTGTATTGTTGGGGGTTCCACATTCATCGTATTGTTGCATTGTGGGCTTCCCTGTGGCTCAGCTGGTAAAGAATCTGCCTGCGAAGTGGGAAACCTGGGTTGGGTTCCTGGGTTGGGAAGATCCCCTGGAGAAGTGGAAGGCTACCCACTCCAGTATTCTGGCCTGGAGTGGACTCTAGTCCATGGGGTTGCAAAGAGCTTTTTTCACTCACTCATTCATTGTTGGGGAGATTTAAAGAAATAATGTTTGTAAGTTACTTGAAAGAGTGCCTCAGGTACAGAAAATGCTCATTCAAGATTAAATGTTATTATAGAGGCGTACAGCCTCTAAACTGTGCATTTTAAACTGATGAAAGATGGCTATATAGATTATGAGATTTAGATTATAACATTTTACCATGATATTTCCACTTTCCAAGAAACCAAGAATTTTCCCTTTCAGTACTTCAGTGTAGGTTTCAATGTAATTAACTGATTTAATATTGTCAATATGCACAGCACAAAAGGAGTTCTTCTCTTCTAGCACATCAATACTAAGCAGGTAGGTGCTCTGGAGATTCATGAACTAAACCGAATGTAGGTAGGAAAATGGGGCTTTCTGAAACATAACATATTTGAAAATTTCTGAGAAAATTCAATTGTTATTTGCTACAGTTGTGGTGAAGATGATGCTGACTTTGATGGTGCTGAAAGTAACAAAGTATGGCCTTTGAGAATATAGTTTCAGGCAGGACTGAAAGTGACCCCTGGGCCAGTCTGGAATGAGCCTCAGTGAGCTCTGCACCCAGGGTCTGACTTGATGTACATTACTACTCTTAGGAAGCAGAAGTGCATATGATTTAATGTGCCTGGAATCAGATGCCCGAAGGATTTAGGATGGACATGAAGGGGGCAGGGGGTAAAAGGAGAGACAACCCCCAGTCTGGCATAAGCAAGTTTAATAATTTCTGGGAACTGGAAAAATATGCCATCTTAAAACCCGGTGATTTTCTTAAGACTATACCCCAATAACTACTTAATAATGTGTTGAGAAAAGCAGAGAATGAGTCCCNAAAAAAAAAAAAAAACCCTGCCAACAACTTAATCTCATCTCCAGCCTGAAGAACTGTGAGACAATAAATCTCATGATTTACTGTTGTTTAAGCCACCTTGTTTGTGGTACTTCATTATAGCATCCCCCATACAGACTGTGCCCCAATAGTACTCACGTTCTACCAGGAAATTGTTGATCTTGGTAAAGAGCATGCTTGTCTCAACCAACCTCTGTTAGATAAGGGGATAAAGTCCTCATTGTAGCATAAGAGCCTGGAGAACGTGAATTCAAGAGAAACCAAGAGCTGAAGAGAGAACTGCTTGAGGGAAGGAAGGAGACGGCAAAGCTGGAGGAGAGAAGGTTGAAAGGAAAGATGATTCATGTTGATGTGTGGCAGGACCAATACAATATTGTAAAGTAATTAGCTTCCAATTAAAATAAATAAATTAAAAAGAAAAGATGTTCTTGCAAGAGTGGTTCTTGACCCCGGTTGCATATTAGATTCACCTGGGGAGGTACAGTGATGTGAGAGGCTATACCAGTCACATCAGAACCTGGATTGTGAGACCCAGACATCAGTATTTTGTAAAGATCTCCAGTGTGCAGATCTCTCTGACTCCAATGTGCAGCCAAGGTTGACAACTATTGTCTGGAGAGTTCCTCAGTTTTGGTAAACTGTGTTTTAAAATGTTTCAAAACATAGTTCTGAAACATGCTGAAACTATTCTACTGCTCCCGAATAGCCGAGAATCATGTTTTTAGATGTTGGTGAGCCTATGATTTTCACAGTGGTATTTTTTGTTGAACCTAATGGTATTTCACAAATGAGGTGCTGAAAGATAAAATGAGGCCAGCCTAGGAGTTTGAGATGACACGTACACACTGGTATAGTTAAAACGGATAACCAACAAGGTCCTGCTGTATTAGCACAGGGAACTCTGCTTGATGTCATGTGGCAGCCTGGATGGAAGGGGAGTTTGGGAGAGAATGGATACATGTTTGTGTGTGACTTAGTCGCTCTGCTGTCCACCTGAAACTAGCACAGCATTGTTAAATCAGCTATACTCTGATGTAAAATAAAAAGTTAAAAAAATAAAGTTTAAAAAAATGAGGCCAGCCCCACTCATTCTGGTTTCTTCTCCAGAGGAACAGACAAGACAGGCTGAGTGGTGCATCAGCCTGCCCAGGAGAAAAGGAAAGAAGGCCACTCGGAAAAGTGACAGGAGGCAGTAAAAATGCAAAGGACATGGAAATGTTTGAGCAGTGAGTGACTCAGCTTCCCTTTGGACTTTCCCGGTGGCTTAGATGGTAAAGAATCTGCCTGCAATGCAGGAAACCCAGGTTCGATCTCTGGGTTGGGAAGATCCCCTGGAGAAGGAAATGGCAACCCACCTCCAGTGTTCTTGCCTGGAGAATCCCGTGGACGGAGGAGCCTGGCGGGCCACAAAGGGTCAAGGATGACTGAGCAACTAACAGTTCCACTTCCACATCAGCTTCCCTTTGTCATTTCTTCAATTGTTCTTGAGAGTGGAGATCTGGATGCTTGTACTGAAGCTGCCTCTGCTGTAGACTACAAATCAGAGAACGTTCTCCAAGACTATCTAGTCCTGCAATCAATAATTGGTTCATAGGAGATCAAAAGATAACTGTAATAGAGAAACTCAAGATGCTGGTGATGGAAGGGACCAGAAAGGAGTCAAAATATATCCACACCCAGCAAAGTACACGCTGTAGTGGGTCGGAATGTGTTTATATGTCTTTGAGGAAAACCTTGAATGTAATTGCCTGAAATTTAGCTCTCGCTATGACTTAAAGCCTGCATCAGATTTTTTCTTGTTCAAAGAAAGAAAACTTTTTGTTCAAACTTGAGTTTAAAAAAAGAAAAGAGCAAGCCAGTTTCTCCCACTTTGAACTGGGATCACACACTTTGAGCCTCGTACTTCGGATGCAGTCAGTTCTGTAACGTCTGTTCACTCTCGTTATCTTTCAATCTGATTAGAAGTAGGGTTAAAGATGTGAGATTTTTTAGAATTGGCATCTGAGATCACTATTTAGAAAAAAAGGTTTTTAGAAGGACCAGTGAATGTGGTTTTTAGGTCAGCTTCCCTTAGTATGCCTTTGCCTCTTGGTCAGGAAAACAAAAGAGACAATAATTGTCTCTCTGGCCAAGAGACATTCCACTTTATTTCAAAGATCTCTCAAGTAATAGAAGTCTAAAATATCTGACAGACCCACATTTCATGTTCATAACATTAGTTGTTTGATGATTTATATGACAGTCAAATGAAGTAGCTATTTGAAGTTCATCTTTTTATCGCTAGACAATTAAAAACTGTTTATTTAAAAAAATTAATAAGTGGGGACTTCCCAGGCAATCCAGTGGTTAAGACTCCAAATTTCCACTGCAGGCGGGCATAGGTTTCATCCCTGGTCAAGAAACTAAGATCCCACATGCCATGTGCAGTGCAGCCAAAAAAAAAGTTTTTTAACACATACAGTGCAATCTCTTTATACAGCTGGCCAAGGGTGCAGGGTGTACACCTATCCACAGGCCAGGCAGGCCCCATGCTGCACAAGAGGGGGTGTGGTAAGTGGCTGGACTGGTGGAGCCATGTAACCACAGCCATCATGGCTACCCAGAGCTTTGAAATTAAAGCTAACCTCATAAATTACAATAAAGTTCTAGTACATTGTGGAGAGAGAGAGCCCATCCAGTCTCACATGGCCTTTTCAGGACACAAGGGCAGAGAACCCAAGAACCAGCGAGCTGAGTCCTCATCCTATGGCCTCCTTCCCTCAGACCTGAGAATCCATTTCTCCTTGCCTTAGTTTTCCCATCTGTAAAATGGAAAGAAGAATATCTCTTCTCCTTACTCACAGAACCCTTAAAAGAATTAAATAATGAATGTGAAACACTCAGCATGATCAGTATATACTAAGAAACATAAGGGGTTACCCGACTCTTACTTTATTTATGTAGCAAACGCCCTTTGCAGATTTATTGTCTTAGTCAATCGTGGTGCTTTCCACAGCCTCTCTTGGGTTCCAGTTATTTTCCTAGACTTATTTTTAATTTTTGCTTTACTCCAGACTCATTTCGTTTTCTTCTTCTTTTTTTCACCTTTTCAAAATTTGTGTGCATTTGTATATCAGCCTTAGTTTTTTTGTTTTTGTTTTTCCTGGAAAAAGGTGACATGAACAAAAGTAAATAAATAATACATTGGATTCACCCAGCTTGAGGAATCATCTTGATGAGTAATATTATATTGGTTGGTAAAACACTTCCCTCCATTTCCTAGAGCTAGATGCCTGCTCCAGAAGGTATGTTCTCTGCCTGAAGACTGTTACGGGACTTTCCTGGTGGCATACTGGGTAAGAGTCCTCTTGCCAATGCAGGGGACATGGGTTTGGTCCCAGGTCTGGGAAGATTCCACATACCACGGGGCCACTAAGCCTAGGCACCGCTGCTACTGAGCCCACGTGCCCTAGGGCCTGTGCTCAGCAACAGGAGAGTAGCCCCTGCTTGCTGCAACTAGAGAAAGCCTGCACACAGCAACGAGGACCCAGCAGAACCAAAAATAAATAAACACAATATAAGATGACGGTGAAGACTGTTGTATCCCAAGGCTCAGAAGAGAGAATTCCTTGAGATTATGGGATAATTTGTTACTATCAGTCAATGATCTAAGCACAGAGAAAATACCCGTTAAGGAAGCAATCATTTGAACAACATCGGATGTCAGTGAGTACTTCAAAGTTCTGCAAGTATTTCAGTCCAAGGCATCATGCTAGGCAATAAAGTCAGCGATATTATAAATAGGACATAAATAATAAAGAGAGAAGTCTTGCCCTCAGAGAGTTTACGAGCTAATGGGGAAAACAAGACTAAAACGCCAGCAACTACAGTGCGGAATGTTTTGAGTAACGGAAGAGTGGAGAATGCAATTTGAGAATGCAGTTGAGAAGGGAAGTGAAAGTCGCCTAGCCGTATCTGACTCTTTGCGACCCCATGTATTATACAATCCATGGAATTCTCCAGGCCAGAATACTGGAGTGGGTAGCCTTTCCCTTCTCCAGGGGATCATCCCAACTCAGGGATCGAACTCAGATCTCCCATACTGCAGGCGGATTCTTTACAAGGGAGGCAACTGAGAAGAGAAAACTCAAAAGAAAAAAAAAAAAGGAGGGGGGTATATGTGGGCATTGAAAGATGAGCAGATGTCAGCAGCTTCTTCTACTAGGAACTATCACCTGCTGAAGAAACNGATCGAACTCAGATCTCCCATACTGCAGGCGGATTCTTTACAAGGGAGGCAACTGAGAAGAGAAAACTCAAAAGAAAAAAAAAAAAGGAGGGGGGTATATGTGGGCATTGAAAGATGAGCAGATGTCAGCAGCTTCTTCTACTAGGAACTATCACCTGCTGAAGAAACGATGCCTTCATCGATGTATAGGGCTCCTGGTGGTCTCTCTCTCCTGATTAGGGGCTAGAAGGTCCACCTGCATAGCCAGACACCAAGACAGAATTTGTCTTTTTTTCTTCTCTCTGATTTCACCTCCCAATGGTTCCATGAAATGCCTCTAGTAATAGAATCACCCTTTCCCCATTGCAGATACACACCAAATGCCACAACAAAAAGCCTGCCAATCCAAGTCTGAAAAGAGCATCAGATTGCACTGCCGGCCCCGCCACCCGCCTCAGGGGAGACTTGAGAGCATATAAAGCTGAAACCCCACGTTTCCCAGGAGCTGGAAGCCTTCCCAACATGGGCCGCCCCGTCCTCCTTCTCTGGCTGCTGCTCCTCCAGACTGTCATTCTGCAAGAAGCAGGTACCAGAGCCGACGCCCCAGGCTGCTTTGCTCCTGCCTTGTTCCAAGCTTGAAAGGGAAAGGATGGTTATTTGCACACAGTTCACCAGCACACTGGAAGAAAGCTTAGCATTAAATCCAGACAAACAGAACTTTACCGTTAATACAATCCAACCACCATTGAGATGCTGCTGGAATAGTAACCAAATGCATAATCATGATTGATTAAGGGAAGTCGCATTGAGTCTTTTCTATAAGATTTTTTTCTTTTCCATGGACAAGGCACTGGCCAATTTTTTGTTCTTTAAGTCCATGGCTCTGTTTTTAGGATTTGGGGGAGAAACACTTCTCTGCAGGATAAGTAAACAGGCGTTTTGAAAGTGTTCTTCGGCTTCTATATTGATATTACTGCTTTGCTGTTGTCGTTTACTCACTACGTCACGTCTAACCTTTTTGCAACACCATGGACGAGAGCCTGCCAGGCTCCTCTGTCCGTGGGATTTCCCAGGCTGGAATACTTGAGGGGGTTGCCATTTCCTTTCCCAGGATCTTCCCCACCCAGGGATTGAACCCCAGGCTCTTGCTTGGCAGACGTATTCTTTACCACTGAGCCACCACGCTAGAGGTACTGAATTATTGCCACGATTTCTTTACTGTTGCTGAATGGAGTTAAAAATGTAAAGTAAAATAATATCTTAGCCTGAAGTATTGGACTTGGCATGAAATTATCTGGACTAGACTCATGAAGTCTTCTAATCTGAAAGCCTGTACCTTTCCAAATCAATTTTACTTTCTTAGTCTTAATCTGTATTCCACATCTAGCCCTCTTCAAGAAATTTTAATTTACTTTAGAATTAAAGTAGTTTAAAATATCTATATAATTTCAGTTATTTTTATCATTATTTTGTGGTTCTGGGGAGAAATATTAAAGTCCTTTACTATTTAGCTTTCCCATTTATACTAACAAATGGAAATTTGGAAATGCTCTTGACCAACTAATAGCTAGAATATAATTTTCATTAACTTTAAAGAAAAACATAACACCAACCACAGAATAATGTTTGATTGTAAAGTTTATACTCTTTTTTTATTCTTCAAGTAATTGTATAGATATGGTTATTTCAGACACTAAAACATTATTTATTAAAACATACTAGTGTGTTAAGAGATTGAGTTTTTTAATCCTTTGGGGTTCTGGACCTTATTTCTCACGTATATATCTGAGGAGGTATGAGTCTGGGACTACAGCTTATTTAAAGCCAGAAAGGTCTGCATAATTCTGTACTCCTCGCCATCTGAACTTGAGCGAGGTTTTTCATCTCTCCATGCTGCTATTTGTTATCCCACAAAAAAAAAAAAAGGATAATTCACTGTATTNTTTCCCTTCTCTAAGGGATCTTTCTAACCCACGGATTGAAACAAGGTCTCCCACATTACAGGTAGATTTTTTTACCAGCTGAGCCACAAGGGAAGCCCAATAGTTTGTACTTAAAAAAAAAAAAAAAAAAAAGGATAATTCACTGTATTGTTGGGGGTTCCACATTCATCGTATTGTTGCATTGTGGGCTTCCCTGTGGCTCAGCTGGTAAAGAATCTGCCTGCGAAGTGGGAAACCTGGGTTGGGTTCCTGGGTTGGGAAGATCCCCTGGAGAAGTGGAAGGCTACCCACTCCAGTATTCTGGCCTGGAGTGGACTCTAGTCCATGGGGTTGCAAAGAGCTTTTTTCACTCACTCATTCATTGTTGGGGAGATTTAAAGAAATAATGTTTGTAAGTTACTTGAAAGAGTGCCTCAGGTACAGAAAATGCTCATTCAAGATTAAATGTTATTATAGAGGCGTACAGCCTCTAAACTGTGCATTTTAAACTGATGAAAGATGGCTATATAGATTATGAGATTTAGATTATAACATTTTACCATGATATTTCCACTTTCCAAGAAACCAAGAATTTTCCCTTTCAGTACTTCAGTGTAGGTTTCAATGTAATTAACTGATTTAATATTGTCAATATGCACAGCACAAAAGGAGTTCTTCTCTTCTAGCACATCAATACTAAGCAGGTAGGTGCTCTGGAGATTCATGAACTAAACCGAATGTAGGTAGGAAAATGGGGCTTTCTGAAACATAACATATTTGAAAATTTCTGAGAAAATTCAATTGTTATTTGCTACAGTTGTGGTGAAGATGATGCTGACTTTGATGGTGCTGAAAGTAACAAAGTATGGCCTTTGAGAATATAGTTTCAGGCAGGACTGAAAGTGACCCCTGGGCCAGTCTGGAATGAGCCTCAGTGAGCTCTGCACCCAGGGTCTGACTTGATGTACATTACTACTCTTAGGAAGCAGAAGTGCATATGATTTAATGTGCCTGGAATCAGATGCCCGAAGGATTTAGGATGGACATGAAGGGGGCAGGGGGTAAAAGGAGAGACAACCCCCAGTCTGGCATAAGCAAGTTTAATAATTTCTGGGAACTGGAAAAATATGCCATCTTAAAACCCGGTGATTTTCTTAAGACTATACCCCAATAACTACTTAATAATGTGTTGAGAAAAGCAGAGAATGAGTCCCTGGGAATAAAGATTAACCTCAATTCTAACCCCATCCCCCACCTCCCATCACACTGAAAAACCAAGTATCCATGAAAAAAATCAGCCAGAGGAGGGCTGTTTATCACATTGAATTGGGCATTGTGATAACCTGGGCTTCCTTGGAGGCTCAGATGATGAAGTGTCTACCTGCAACGCAAGAGACCTGGGTTCGATCCCTGGGTTGGGAAGATCCCTTGGAGAAGGAAATGGCAACCCACTCCAGTATTCTTGCCTGGAAAATTCCATGGACAGAGGAGCCTGGCAGACTGCAGTCCATGTGGCAACCTAGTTACAACAATATTCAGCTCTTGTCTCCTTCTGTCTTATCTTGCTTTCCTTGAAATTTGAAAACTCACCACCAAATGTCAGCGCTATCTGTCACACTGAGGGTACCACATTGTCACATTTATGGAGCCATCTCTTAGCACAATTCCTGACACAATAGAGGGCTCTCCATAAATAGTCTGAACAGATGAATGAACAATGAGCAGGAATGCTTGCAAATCATGTCTGTAAGCTCTACTGGTACCTGCTTACTGGATCTTCCCAAAATAAAGACAGTAAGATTATGGGGTTGTTGCCCCCGTGTCGCATCAAATCTAAGGATATTTGAGAGGCTCAGTGGATCTTACAGACACCACTTGCTAGTATTGTTTACACCAGGGCCACTTTCTCCCAGACTTTCTGGCTCCTCCTTTATCTGCGCTCCCTCCTCCAAGCCTTTTCCCTGGGTTTACCCTCTCCCCCAGGTTGAGCACCTCACCCTACAGTTTATAGGGAGGTGCTCCTGAACCTCCAGGAGCACCTGGATTAGTGGTCTGATATGGTCCTACAGGCTGTGCCAGGTGCCTCGTGTGGATTGCACAAGAGACGGGCAGACAATGGGGCCAGTGAGAGCTTCTGGGAACAACCACCCAGAAACACAACTGCAGTTCAGTGCAGTCCTCCTGGATATCAGGAGGGATTCGGGGATCTGCAAGCCACTGGAGTTCGGTTGATATTAGGGTGATTCATGCGGAAAAGGTGAGGACAAAGGACGAATTGTTGACTGCCAGGGAAAGCAGGGCTATTTCTGAAAATGTGATTGTTCCCTGTGTTGACTTCACCTGATCAGCACAATCCAAGTGAAATATTTTAACAAAATAGCCCCTAAAAACCACCTTGCAAACAGAGTTTGGAAAGTTTTGATTCTCAGCCTGATTAAACATCAAATCCCTTAATGGCTGAGCTGCTAATCACACCCTTCCTTTACATGCACGGTGATTTATGATCCTGTCTAATGACATTCCAAGACCACTTATCTTCCTCTGGTAGTGAAGATGGAGACTTAGATTTCATGCAGATATGTTTACATAACTGCAGATGCTCAAACCTGGAAGAACAGGATTTTAGAAGAGTGAATAGAAACAAAATGTAAACAAAATTTAGTCCAGAGCAGGCTAAGATACCATATAATCCACATTTAGAACTTGGCTCCACTAGTAAGGACTTGTGTGGTCACGTAACCTCTTACAGTCTCAACTTCCCCATTGATAAAATGGGAAGAAAGAGAGCACCCAGTTCACAGAGTTTCTGAAAAGATTCTCTGGTGCGGCCAGTGGCTAGGATTCCAGGCTTTCACTTCGGTGGCCTGGATTCAGTTTCTGGTCCAGGAACCAAGATCTTGCAAGCTGCATGGTGCAGCCAAAGGAAAAAGGAATAAATCATGGACAGCACTCAGCCCTGCGGCCAGCTCATCGCAGATGGTGGCATGCTCCACCCACGCACTCGGAGCAAATCCCGAGTGGTCCTTGACTCTGCTTTCTCCCACAGCCTTTACCCAGTCCTCCAGGAAACTGTCTAGTCACTTCTTATCATCCCACCTTGAGTCACTGTCTCACCTTAGATGGGGCCCCCACCTCCTCTGCCGTGATTCCCCCAGTCACTGTGACTGGTCTCCTGGCTTCCACCCTCTTCTCCCAAGTCAGTTCCCAACATAGCAGCCAGAGTGATCCTCTGAAACTCAGGTCAGATCATGTCAATCTCCTGCTCCAAGCCCTGCAAACCTTCCTCGCCTCACTCAGGGTAAAGGTCAGAGGCCAACGGAGCCCTCGAAAGCCTGCTCCCTGGTTACCATCCCCACCTCTTTTCATTCCTTCTCAGTCCTTCCATTGCACCCCCAACCAGGGCAAAGTCCCCCCACCCCCCGGCCACAGGAACATGGTGGGCAGGCCAGGGGCCGGGGGGGTGGGGGGACTTTGCCCTGGACTCTCCCTCTGCCTGGCACAGTCTTCCCCACATATCAGGAAGTCTTACTCCTTACTGCCTGCAAGTTTTTCTCAAATGTTAATTTCTCCTAAGACCTACTCTGACCATCCTTTGAACATCCTAACCCTTGATTTCCACTCTTTTATCTCCTCAGCCACTTTGTAAATGCTATAATTCACTTACTCATCTTCTGTTGTGTTCATTGACTGTCCCCCTCCTCTAGAATGTAAGCCCCACAGGGGTCTTGGTCTGCATTGTTCAATGATAAATACTACTGCTGCTGCTGCTAAGTCGCTTCAGTCATGTTTGACTCTTGTGCGACCCCATAGACGGTAGCCCACCAGGCTCCCCTGTCCACGGGATTCTCTCAGCAAGAACACTGGAGTGGGTGGCCATTTCCTTTTTTATTATTTGTATGATAAATACTAAAAGCCTCTAATAGTCCTTGGCGCATAGCTGGTACGTAATGCTAACCTTGAATAAATGAATGTAGGTGTTCAATCAGTATTAGCTGTTTTTCTCTTTTTTTCTCTTTTTATTTACTTATTTATTTGGTTGTGCCAGGTCTTAGTTGTGGCATAGAGAATCTTTTAAGTTGCAGCACATGGGATCTAGTTTCTCAACCCGAGATCAAACCTGGGCCCCCTGCAATGGGAGTGCAGAGTCTTAGCCATTGGGTCATCAGGGAAGTCCCTGATTTTTTTCTTTTTTGGAAACAAAACATTGAGATATTATTGGGTAGAACATCAATATTTTCTTTCACTCAGTCCTATAAGAGGGCTAATTGTTGTTCTCTCAAATACCTGATTGCCTCAAAATATTGAAATCATCATCAACCTCTATTTTCATTCTTTTCCAATTCCTGTCTTTCATGGATAACCAAGCCACAGATTTTCATGTCTATAATTATCACGTGAGAAGTTTATATAAATACGAGCCATAATTGCAGAGAAAAGGCCTAGGAATCAACATTTTAAGCAGTTTCTCAGGTGACTCTGATGAAGGCAGCTGGAGGATTAACCTTAAGAAACATTGCCTCACATTTTGTTTGCTCTCCTCTGCATACTTGGGGCTGCCATCTCATAGAACCCAAGCCTTCTACGTTTCCCGGCTGATCCACGAGGGTCGTCTGCACCCGTTTTCTCCCTGCCTTTGTCTCTCAGTCACCTCTAGCTACCCCTGCACTGGGCTATTTGTTATGTCCTTCCTCTGACCAAGAACCCGAATGGTGCCTCCACTGACAACGTGAAAAGTCTGGACTTCTCTCCCGAGCATTCAGAGTCCTAAAAGTGAAAGCTTCCTCTTTGTTCCCTCCTTGTGCCCACTCTTTATCCAACACAGACACTGTTCTAGTTCATATGCCTCCCTTTTGAGTCCTACATTTAAAAAAAAGGCTTATACTGATTTACACACTTCCTGTAAATTTAGCAAGCCATTCTTCAAGGCCTGCTTGACATCCCACCCCATTAATTCATTTGTTAGTCAATTTGGGAGTGTCCAGTAGGTTCCAGGCACTGTGCAGGGAGGATGGTCCCTTCCAGGCCCACCAACCTGCCAGGGGAGATAAGACACGAACACAGGTAGCCCCAAGTTAGTTGCCAGCCAATGAGTTATTGAGACACTGTTATTCGTTGTTGGATCCCGTGGGCTTGGCACAGAGAAGGTACTCAGTGATGCTTGTTAAGCTTGAATGAACTAAGCGTAAGTACTTTGGGAAGTTAGGTTTCCAGTTGAGGGAACTAGGAAATACTTTACAAGAGTTTCCAATTTGAGATTGGTCTTGCTCAGGATACCATGTTGATATGAGGGGGTAAAGACATTTCAGAGAATTTTGATAAGTCAGGAAAAGTCATATGGTGGTGGGCAGAAGGAGCTTCTTTCTGAGGAAAGGAGAACATTGTGTCAGTAGGTGAGAAGCTGGAGAGGAAGATGTGAATCTGATTATGGAGGGGTCTGAAATTGAGACTCAGAACTTTGGGTTTTATCCAGCAGATGATGAAGATCCATAGTAAGCTGAGGGGTGATGCTAAAAGAGGCTTTTCAGATGACTAAACACTTAGTATGGACTAGAGTGAGAAGAGACTGAATGAGGGGAACTGGTTTCTTAAACTGATTATGGTGGTTCACACACAAAAATTTTTTTTAAACCCTAAGTAGAAGTGTCTAGCATGGGTTTGGACGGTAGGAATAGAAAGTCCACTTTCTTTTCTTCTTTTATTTTTGAATGACTGTCTGTAATCCAAGTCACCTGGCTGGGCTTTACCAGCACAATCACAGGGCTTCATTGATAAAATGAGACAATGGGTGGAGAAAGCGCTTTGGAAAGGGATAGTTTTGTACAAACATAAGGGAAACTCATACCAGGGAAAGAGTAATTGGGAGAGAGATCTGACCTGATGGCAGGAGATGGGAGGTGTGGGAGGGAAAGAAGAGTCAAAGAAAGAGGCAGGAGTGCCCGCGAGCATGAGAGGCTGGGGAACTTAGTGGCTAAATGTCCAGATTCTGGAACTCAAATTCTGGCAGTGCCTCTTATTAGCTGTGGGGTCTGGGAACGTTACTTGACTTTTTCTTGCATCGATTTCCTAATCTGTTCAATGGGAATAGAAACAATAGCGCCGTTCTCAATAAGACATGGAAATTGCTTAGCCCCATGGCACGCACATAGTAGGTGCTGAATAAGGGTTAACTGTTACTAACAACACCAACTTCATTGACTTCCAAAAGTCTCTCCACCCCATGGGGAGACCTCTCTTAGGTCTTGCAGCCCAGACCACATATCTAGTCACTGGGTTACATCCTGTCTGGTCTAGAGCTCAACCTGTATAGTGAATGAATATAGACTTCTTCCAGCCCCGGGTACCAGGCTTTGCAGAAGTTTAGACTTGTCTAGTTTAAACGGACAACTGTGAATCTCCTCAGACCTGACAGCATCACAGCCTTTGTCCTTGGGTGTGTCTACAGAACATGGTTGAAAGAAAGAGGTGGCAGCTCACAGAGGTGCTCATGGTGCAGACATCTATCAAAGAGACCACTCTGGAAGATATTTCTTATTTGTTTGGTCAAAACAATTGTTAGGCCAAAGTTATTGTACTTTACCAGAAAGAGGTAGGAAAAACAAGACTGCTTTCTTTTTGTGGCTACTGCTGCTGCTAAGTCACTTCAGTCGTGTCCAACTCTGTGCGACTCCATAGATGGCAGCCCACCAGGCTCCCCTGTCCTTGGGATTCTCCAAGCAAGAACACTGGAGTGGGTTGCCATTTCCTTCTTCAATGCATGAAAATGAAAAGTCAAAGTGAAGTCATTCAGTCATGTCTGACTCTTAGCAACCCCATGAACCACAGCCTACCAGGCTCCTCCGTCCATGGCATTTTCCAGGCAAGAGTACTGGAGTGGGGTCTTTCTGTTGAGCAACAGATAGATAGCTCATCCTTTACCAAAGCTACCTTTAAAAGACAAATGCAAAATGTAAAATTAATTAAATAATAGTAATTAAAAACCCAACCAACAGAAAAATCTATGTTGAAGATGAAAATAGAAAAACAATTTTTTAAAAGCAAAAAAGGGAGAAACAATTGTAAAAAGGCAAACTCAGGAGATATTAGAAAACATCCAGTTAAAACTAAGAGGCATGATTGAATTTACATGTAAAGTTTAATTAAAGAAAATGCCTCCAGATTAACTACAGATAAAGACACGTAATGAAATACATTGACAAAAAGTTGGAAAAGCTGATGAAAACACTTATTTGATGAAAAGTAACAATTAACAGACCAGCTATACACTGCAAGGTAAGAAAGTCATTTCCCAACTTGGCTGAACAACAGGATCACTGGGATTGATAAAAATTCAGATTCCCAGGTCCCACTCTGCTGAGCTTGTGCGTCAGTGGGATTGGAGTGGGGCCTGGAAGCTGCTGTCTGATGCCAGACCATGATCTCTGCTGGGAGGTTATTTCTCTCTCCCTGCTCTGAACACGGGTTCTAACATAGCTCATGCATCTCAGTTTATTCCAAGGGGGATGGCAGAGGACCCAGAGAAAACCTGTGGAAGAGACTGTCTAAGAGAAGCTCCGTGCCGGGCACACCTGCGGAGCAGAGAGATGGTGAGTCAGAGCCAGGTGGTGGCCTGGGTGGACAGGAGCTCGGGAGGAAAGAGCTTGGCCCTGCGGGGCAGAGGATGCAGAGAAGCCTGGAAGACCCCCTGGGGATGGGATGGGTAGTCCCTACCCTGCAGGGCAGGCTGCTCTCCCCTGGAAATAAAGACACTCCATTTTTACTTCTGCTTAACAAGCTAGGAATGCACTCAGCTCTTTATCTCATTTCGTAGTTCTTACACATTAAAGACTCACTCACAGGTCTCTATTTCAGGGGCTCTTACATACAGGGATATACCATAGTCGCCCCTAAGATCTTGTTGAACATGCAAAACCACAGACCCCAGTCCCAGACGTGGTGTGTGCTCCAGTGGTCCACTTCCCCGGAGATTCGAATGATGGGGGCTGGATGAGGACCACACGGAGAAGGGCAGCTCTGTGCTGCTGGGGAGTCCAGCCTGCCGAGGGTCCTCGGTCAGCAGCCGGCCCTGGGAACTTGGATCAGTCTAGTTGCCTCTCTAATTCCTGGGTAAAGAGGAGATAATAAAAATTGCAGCTCATCAAGTGGCTATTCAGTACCTGGACCTTTATGGATACTTGTTTCATTCATTTCCTTAGAGGCAGGTACTGTGATCAGCATCCGCGTTTTGCAGACAAGCAGAGTGGAAGGTTACCTGCCCATACAGGCCGCACAGCTACCGAGAGGAGAAGCAAACCCAGAGAGGAGAAGCAAACCCAGAGTCCGCTGGGCGCTCTGAGACCCCTCCCCACCTGCTCCTGGGGAGGTGGAGGCGCCAGCGAGGTGTTCCCAGCAAAGTACTCGGGAGAGGTGAAGGCGGGGAGCAAGCTGATGGGAGAGAGTCCCACACTCTGCCGAAGACGTATAGCTTGGGGCGGGGCAGGGCACAGCGCCCTGGCGCCCCGGAGGAAAACACAGCGCATGCTACCGTGCAAGGACTTTTTTTTTCCTGGTACCTTCGGCTCCACGCCGGCGATGACTCAGTGCAAAGCATCTTAGAGTCAAGAAAAAAGAAATATTTAAGCTAAAATAGTAAGGAGCCCTGAGCTTAGAGCTTCTGTCTTCTTAGATGTAGATAATTCTTGCCAGTGGGGATGGGAGGATCGAACGGGAAGTGCTTTTGAAAAGAACAAAGCAAAGCCGGGTGTTCCCCACGAGGCCAGCTGAGCCCAGGCAGATGACCCCAGCCATAGCTGAGGACCCTGTAGCAACCTGATGGAGGACCCCCGGGAGCAATCAGGATGTGCTGCGGTTCCAGTTCGGTCCCTGTTCCCTCCTCCCTGGTAAAATGGGGACAGTAATCCGCGATCAAGTCCTGAGATGTCCGCTGCAAAGGGCTTAGCCCTGTGCCAGGACCCCGGATGGCACCTGATGAACCGTAGTTTCTGTCTGGTGATGACGGCGCTGAGGGAGATGTTGGCTCCGGTCACCAACGCTTTGGCGGGGGCTGGGGGACTGCCTTTCTCCCAAAGACTGGCTTGCTGGGCAGCTCGTGGAAGGTTAGACAAGGTGCTCTGGCCGCGTCGAGGTGTATTTTGAAGGCGCGTGGTGCACGGTGTGTGACGACCTGTGGGGCAAGAGCGACGCGCAGGTGGTGTGTTGGCCCTGGGCTGCGGGGCGGCCGTCTCGGCCCCCCCGGGGGGGGGGCCCACTTCGGCCGGGGCCCCGGCCCCAATCTTCTGGACCTGGGGCGGTGTTCTGGGGTGCAGTCCTCCCTGACGCAGTGCTCCCACACCGGCTGGCTCATTCTCAGCTGCACGCACGGGGAAGACACCGGCGTCGTCTGCTCCGGTGAATGTCTCTCTTTCCCGAGAATTGACGTTTTATTTTTTTTTCCAGTCGCTTCCTCAGTTTCTCCTTGACTCACCTTGTCGTTCAGCCGCTCAGTCGTGTCCGACTCTTAGTGACCCCATGGACTGAAGCAGGTCAGGCTCCCTTCCCTGTCTTTCACCATCCCCTAGAGTTTGCTCAAGCTCATGTTGGTTGAATTGGTGACGCCATCCAACCATCTCGTCCTCTGTGGTCCCCTTCTCCTCCTGCCTCAATCTTTCCCAGCATCAGGGTGTTTTCCAGTAAGTCGGCTCTTTGCATCAGGTGGCCAAAGTACTGGAGCTTCAGTTAGACACACTAACTCTAACCCCAACCATCTTGTGTCTGTCTGAGAAGCCAACGGTAATCATTCTAGGAGAGACTACTAGGTTTGAAGTGAAAAGACTTAGTCTAGTTGCAGTGATTGCAGATCCCAGTGAAAAATGTTTATGTGCATCTTTTTACACAATTATTAAGAATTTCAAGAGCCAAGCACCCATTCATGGCTGCTTGGTGGGCGACCCAGCAGTGGACACAGTGTCCATCTCCTGTGGAATTGACTATTCCATGACTTCCAGACTATTCCATGTGCCAGCTTCTGTCACAAAGGAGTGGACTCACTTCTCTTGGTGATGACTGAGACCAGACCTGCCCTTCAGGAACCTTTCCTGCTGAAGGTGGCTCTGGCCTGAGAGGAGAATAAGGGGATGGAGGAGGATTCTGATCCATTAAACCTTCGTTCCCAACCGTCTCATCACTTCTGCCTCCCTGCCCAGGGAAAAGGCAGTTCTGGTCTCTCCAGACTCCTGGACCCCTGGCACCCACTTCATGGTCAGACCATGCCGGACCCTCCCAAGACCTTTCCTGCACAGGCAGAATCGGCTTGGCGTGTCTGGGTGCTCCGGGGGCTTGGCCCGGCGATACGAGGAGTCTGCTAGTCTATTCTACAGCGTCCTCGAGGCCAAGCACCTAGGTTGGTGGCGGGTGGTAGTGCTGCATACAGAGAGGTGCTGAGAGTAGCCCAGTTAGCGAATCATTGAAGTTGCTTACTTCGGGGGAATTGAAAACCACGTTTCAAGTAGGATTTTGAACAGTTATTCTCAGCCAGGGGTGATTTTGTCCCCCAGGGGATATTTGGCAGTGTCTGGAGACATTTTTGATTGTCGCAACAAGGGGGCACTGCTAGCATCTTGTGGGTGGGGGCCAGGGATGTTGTTCAAACATCCTGCAGTGCTCAGAACAGCCCCTTTCCCTGCCCAGAGAATGTTCCAGAACTAAGTGTCATTAATGCTGAAGTTAAGAAACCTTGCTTTAGAACCAGGCATGTGCCATTGAATTTGTTCATTTTAATAAGGACTTATTAATTGATATTCATTGATGGTAAATAATTAATCATTGTTTTACCAACGAAGCAGACTTATCTACAGTTCCGTCTTCAAATGTCAACCTCAGTCCAGTTATTTTTCCAATAATTTCCTCCGATTCTCCCGCTATGGATTAAAGTTGATTAAGTTTCCTCTGTCATTTTTCTGGGGAGAGGAATAACTAATTTCTTTCCAGTATGATATGTTGACAGACTGACTGGATCTTTATTGTAATCTTAGCCTGCCCCTTTTTCCAAGTCCAGGTGCTTTGAGTCTCTTGAACGGTTTTGCCTGAGAGCCTGCCTTAAGCAGTCAATCCCGACATGACTCGTTAACTGCTCCTCGTTTTCTAGACACCTTCTTTCCTAGACACCTTCCAGCCACTATCCCTCACCATCCTTACCAACTCAGGTGGGCTTGTTTTATGATCTCTGTTTTGCAAATAAAGAAACTGAGGTTCAGGGGCAAGGTTAAGTCAAGCTCATGTACCTCAACCAAAGTTACATGGCAAATATTCAGACCTCTGGACTCCACATCAGATATTCAGTCCCCTTCACCACATATGCCTGCATTCTGGAAAAAATTGCCCTGAGCCTAAACAGAATTGGCAAATGTGTAGAGTTGTCTCTGTTGCTCTGCTGCTAACCTCACCCTTCTCCCCTACCTCATGTGCCCCCAATCTCCCCTTGCCCCACACCAAACACACACACAGTCACACGCCCTAGCCTGGCCAGCTCCCCAGCTGCCCCCATTTATTAAAACCAGAGTCTCCAGACCCACCTTCCCCTGTCTTTGCAACTCACTCTACCCTCTTCCATTTCCTGAAGTGCTCTTCCCGCCGGGGATGTTGGAAGAAGCTCAGTGTATGTTAATTGGAGAAATGAGTGATTGACAGGTAGGTGGGTTGAGGGGACCAGTGTGAATGGAGTAACCAGTTCCTGAGTTTCTCCAACAAATGCTCCCCAAAGCGTGGCCCAGAGTTGCCTGCCCAGAGCAGAGACTCTCTTTGAGATCCTATTATCTTAAAAAATCACCTGGAGTTTTACTTCCCAGTCATAACAAGACCACATTTACTGTGGTATGAAAATAGTGCTTTGAATATGCAACATTTGGTAACATTGGTCCCTGGGGAAGATGCACCTGTTTAGCCCGCAGGTGTCTCTAATCCCAATCTCCGGTTGAGAAACAGAAAAACCAATCCTAGTTGAATGTGTTGTATTATTCCTGAGTATGAAGTTTGGGGCTTCCCTGATAGCTCAGTTGGTAAAGAGTCTGCCTACAATGGAAGAGACCCCAGTTCGATTCCTGGGTCGGGAAGATCTGCTGGAGAAGGGATAGGTAACCCACTCCAGTGATCTTAGGCTTCCTTTGCGACTCAGCTGGTAAAGAATCCACCTGCAATGTGGGATACCTGGTTTGGGAGACCCCAACTCAATTTCTGGGTTGGGAAGGTACCCTGGAGAAGGGAAAGGCTACCCACTCTAGTATTCTGGCCTGGAGAATTCCATGGACTGTATAGTCCATGGTTCTCAAAGAGTCAGACACGAGTGAGTGACTTTCACTTTCACTTTCTTTTTTTCTTGAAGTTTGGATTAAGATGTTTGTATTTCAGCAACTATTGAAATAGTCAGAAGGCCTTTCCTTCCAATATTCCTTTTTGGAGAAACCGTATAAAAGACTAATTCCAGGCTGAACTGCTTCACTGGAATCTTAACAGTGGGATGATGGCTGAACCATCCAGCAAGTACAGGACATTCCAGAATCTTAACTGTCTCTGCTAGACCCAAGTTACAATCAGCTTTCTTTTCTTTCTCACAGATGATGAATATGAAATTTCAGGAGCTTTTGGTAAGAAATATACCTTAGTATATCTTTAACAGAATTCTCAAAGAGTCAGACACGAGTGAGTGACTTTCACTTTCACTTTCTTTTTTTCTTGAAGTTTGGATTAAGATGTTTGTATTTCAGCAACTATTGAAATAGTCAGAAGGCCTTTCCTTCCAATATTCCTTTTTGGAGAAACCGTATAAAAGACTAATTCCAGGCTGAACTGCTTCACTGGAATCTTAACAGTGGGATGATGGCTGAACCATCCAGCAAGTACAGGACATTCCAGAATCTTAACTGTCTCTGCTAGACCCAAGTTACAATCAGCTTTCTTTTCTTTCTCACAGATGATGAATATGAAATTTCAGGAGCTTTTGGTAAGAAATATACCTTAGTATATCTTTAACAGAGCACCCCCAAGTGCCCCATCCTCTGATGATATTTGCCAGCATTACCCACTGCAGGAGGAGGGGGAGGGGCAGAAAACAAATAGTGAATTTAACCAAAAGGACTAAGTAAGGGAAAGAAAAGAAGCAATCGATTCCTGGCCTTGAACCATGCATAAAACATTTTCTCCCCTGTTTTGTTCTTGTTGCCTAGAAGCATTTTAGAAAATTATGGTGAGAGGCTATGGATATGATTTAATCAATTATCAACCAAAGATATAGTTAAACTAAAATCAGACACAAAAATCCTGACTTCAGCTGTCCAAGTAATGCCTGTGGCTTTGTGGGTGCTCATAAAATCTTATGGAAAAACCCAAAAGGACTTTTTGGCCAGCCCAATACTATCAGTTTCTAGAAAGAACCTACCTTCGTGATTCTAGAAAGAATCACGCCTTTAGCTTAACGTCTACTCCACAGGGCTATCATCACATACGTGTGATGCTCACCAAGAAACTTGGGTGGACTGTTTAGTAATGACAGCAATGATATCTCATTTCTTCCTCTTTGCTCTTAGATGCTGAGATGCTGACACCATTTCCCAGGGGTGAGTCAAGGTTTTGTAACTCCTCATTTGGTGTGGTTCGGTGGGTTGTGTGCTTTTAAATGATGAGTAGGTCCCAACCTTACGTACTACCAGAGTGATTTCAGTTGGGGATTTCTATGCATTCTCATCACTCATAACCTCTGCCTTTTCTCAATGCATCAAGGAAGGCTCTGCCTCTACCCCATCCCTCTTTATCTGCTTAACTCTGTCCTCCTCTTCCTCTAAGCCTCGTGTCCATCATCCCTTCTTAGAAAAGATATCCTGGAACTCTTACCCCTTGTGCTCTCAAAAGATTATGAACATCTCCACGTTTGCTTCTTAGCACCTTGCAGAATTGTAAGTTTAAACTTAATGTTGGATCAATGGGGCTGCCTCCTCTAATCTCCTCAAACTAGACTCTAAACTTTAGGCCGGGAAAGACCAGGTCTGGTCTGTGAATCACAGTAGCCACCGGGCTATCTGCTGGGATCCAGCATGTGTTCAATAAGTCTTTATTGAACAGCTCAACAAATGGGTTAATGCAGAAAGCATCCCTTCTCCTAACATGCAATGTTTGGGGTTTTTTGTTGTCGTTGTTGTTATTTTGGATTTTTGGAAGACTGGCAGCAATTGCAGCTAGTGAATGAGTCAGACAGATGTTCTGGAGGTGGGGAGGTTTTCTACCATGGCCAGTGGGTCAGGGTCTGTGATGACCACTGGGACATGCATGAAGCCGAGGTGGTGTGCCGGCAACTGAGCTGTGGGCCTACCCCAGCAGCCCTGGTGAAGGCCCAGTGTGGGGCAGGGGAAGGCCAGTTTCTGCTGGATGATGTGGACTGTACAGGAAGAGAGTTTTCTGGGACATGTCCCAGTGCCGACTGGTACATCTGTAACTGCTGTCTTGGAGAAGGCGCCAGTGTCATCTGCTCAGGTAACAGTCACCTCTCCCTCCAAGGATGCATATCCCATCATGCAGACCGCGTCTCCGCTAACCCCACCAGCAGAACTTGGGCTTGTGTGCAGTATTGCTGGAAGTGTGTATGTGCATATGTTTTGGTTTTTTATTATATATTTTTTGTTTCTTTTTTCCCCTCTTTGATTTGCCTTTGTTCTGTTCTGTTAATTGGGTTTTTGGTTTAGAATGCCGTAAAAGCAGAAATTCCGTAGCGCTACTGTGTTCCTCCTGTTTCATGTGTGTCAGGAACTATTTGCCCTCTATTTGGAGATATTGCAGAGTCTCCAAGAGGAACTAGCATGGCCACGGTTGTGTAGGATGTGTTACTAGACACACTGGGCTATTATATGTCCATGTGTCTGATGGTTAATTAAAGTTATTTGAACTAAGACTGGGAGCATCAACATTTTTATTTCCGGGAGTCATATTCTTTCATTTTAAAATTCATTTTGAATTGAAGCCTCTCTAGAAACAATATCCCTTTTCCTAAAAGCAATCTTTTCTTTCTCCATATATTAACAGAGACTGAAAATTTAAAGCCAGCATGGGGTAAATGCATGTTTTTGTTTTGTTGACTTGACATTTTTCATTCTATGAGCCACCCAGCAAGGTAACAGGTAGATCATAAAGGAAATGGTAGAATAAACAGTGGGATGGATCAGACTGCCATTTTTTGTTGTCATTATTTGCCATTTCCACATTCCTAGGCCATTGAGATAATCCCACCACTAAGTTTTCATGTACAAAATATGTAGTATGCTCAGCTGGCAAAGAATCTGCCTGCAATGCGGGAGACCTGGGTTAGATCCCTGGGTTGGGAAGATCCCCTGGAGAAGGGAAAGGCTACCCGCTCCAGTATTCTGGCCTGGAGAAGTCCATGGACTGTTTAGTCCATGGGGTCGCAAAGGGTCAGACACGACTGAGCGACTTTCACNGATCCCTGGGTTGGGAAGATCCCCTGGAGAAGGGAAAGGCTACCCGCTCCAGTATTCTGGCCTGGAGAAGTCCATGGACTGTTTAGTCCATGGGGTCGCAAAGGGTCAGACACGACTGAGCGACTTTCACTTCACCTCACTTTGCCCTCCCCAGTTTGGCTCATCGGTTCCAACCAAAAAAACCCTTTAAGTCAAAAGGCAAATTTGCATCAAGTAAGTTGAAAGTGCTATTGGGCCACTTCCGTCCCTCCATGAGAGTTAGCCTCATTTTCTTTTCAATCATAAGGGCTTTAAGTTATCAACGAGTATTAATATTTTCTTTTTGCCAATGGTGTTGCTACTAAAAGCCTTACTGCTGCCACTGTATAAGGGAAAGTCTTGGTAAATCTTTGCGTAGCTTATGCAGCTGTTCAGCCTATGTTCTTTCCCACTATGTGGGCTCAGAATGAATATTTTACATCTTAACAGCCACTGAAGTCTTGACTCCTCTCCTTGAAAAGAATGCTACTGAGTCACTGCCATTGCCACAGGGTAGAAAGTCTTTTCAGGTTGAATTTGCAATATTAGTCCTTATTTGATGCAAAATTTCCTTTTGACTTAAAACTAAAAGCTTTCCTGGTTGGAACTGATGAGCCAAACTTGGGAGGGAGAATATATACATATGTTGTACGTGAATCATTGATTTATTGATGGACTAGGACACTGCTGAGTCTTGCATCGTGCATACTGGTAAACTCAGTGGGAACATGTTGAAGACAGGCGTGTATTACCCAGCTGAGCTGTGGGTTGAGGGAAAAGACCATGGGTTTAGCAGTAGAAGCTCCGTGTTTGAGCTCCACTCTGCATTTTTGGGCTTCCCTGGCAGCTCAGATGGTAAAGAATCTTCCTGCAATGCAGGAGTCCCAGATTCGATACCTGGGTCGGGAAGATCCCCTGGAGAAGGGAATGGCTACACTTTCCAGTATTCTTGCCTGGAGAATCCCATGGACAGAAGAGCCTAGTGGGCTGCATACAGTTCACGGGGCTGCAAAAGAGTCGGCACGACTGAACAGCTAACGCTTTCACTGCCATTTATTTAGTGTAGCCCCGGGCAAGCCATTTTCTAAGGAGATTAAAACATCTCTCTCTTTTCTTTTTTAATAAAGAGGACTGAAACATCTGCTTCGCTGTGCTCCATTTGGGTTCAATGAGGTCATGTGCATGGAATGATAAGAGCAAACATTACTGAGTGTCAGTGACATGTGGGGGCATTGTTCTAGGTCTTGGCGTGCAGTTATTATTTAATTCTCTAGTTAGTTCATGATAACTAGCCCACTCTCAGGAGGAGAGCATTCTTTGGAGCCAATATCACAGGTTGAAGCTACTACCTTTAGAGTCTCTTCAAATCAATCGACTTAGCAAATATTTCTGAGAGTCTGTTATGTCCAGGGGGCTGTATTTCAGCAGGAGTTCACTATGTTTCACATTTGGTATTTTCGACCTGTCACACCATACATTTGTTAAAGATGATTAAGTAGGTGAGGTAGACATTGTTTGATTTAATTGAGTATTAAATATTTCCATTTATTTGTGCCCAATAGGGGATGGAGATTCAGAAACTGTACTGTCAGGTAAGAGCATTTTCGTGCTCTTTCCTGGGACATTTCTGACTGCTTGTCAAAATACAGGAGAAAAATAAATGAAAGAGTTGCTGTTGAGTTATTTTGCTGAGTGATTCATTATGTGTGCTGGGCTTAGTTGCTCAGGCATGTCCAAATCTTTGAGACCCCACGCACTGCAGCCCGCCATGATCCTCTGTCCTTGGGGATTCTCCAGGCAAGAATACTGGAGTGGATTGCCATGCTCTCCTCCAGGGAATCTTCCCAACCCAGGGATCGAACCCAGGTCTTCCACGTTTCAGGCAGATTCTTTACCAACTGAGCCACCAGGGAAGCCCAGGAATACTGGAGGGGGTGGCCTATCCCGTCTCCAGGGAATCTTCTCAACCCAGGAATTGAACCAGGGTCTCCTGCACTGCAGGTGAATTCTTTACCAGCAGAGCTACCAGGGAAGCCCAATTCATTATAACCTGCCCTTTATAATGTAGCTTGTGTGGGGTGATTTTCACAGTGTTGCTCCAGCTGATTCTAAAAAAAAAGGAGATAACAATGTCATTATTTTAAACAAATACTAGAAACTATTTTGAACATTACAATTTTATAATTATTTTTAATCTTCATTTTGGCAGCTTCTCTGAGAGTTTTCAAAATCCCTTAATTTTCATAAATGATACGTTCCAGGTTTTTTTTTTTTTGGAGGAAGCATCCTTTGATCGTATGTAATATTTGCTTATTGTATGAGTTTCTAATTGCTGCCTTAAAAGATTGCCATAAACTTAGTGGCTTAACAACACACCTTTACTATCTTACAGTTCTGAAGGTCAAAAATAGGTCTTACTGCATTAAAACCCAAGGCTGCACCAGGCATTGTTCGTTCCAGAGGCTCTAGAAGTGGAAATCCATTTCCTTGTCTTTTCCAGTTTCTAGAAGCCACTTGCATTCCTTGGCTCATGGCCTCCTGCCCGTCTTCAAAGCCAGCAATGGGAAGAATATTAAGACCCAAAACATATCATTCTTGTAAAAAAAAATATATATATATACTGAGCACCTGAGCTTGGACATCAAGCGTGAGACAGAGAGAGAAAGGGGCTGGTTAAATCTTACAGGACCAAGGACTGGTGGCTGAGAGGTGGTCTCGCATCACTGTCACTTCCACTCCCACTCTGTAAAGAGTGACAGGAAAAGGCAGGGTGTGTTATGTGGGGACGTGGGGATGGGTCTGTGTGTCAATGAATGAGAAAGGGGGGTTCCTAAAGAGTCACCTCATATCTTTAAAATTTAAGAAATAAATCAGAACATCTGGCCTGATGTCTGGGAAGTGGTCAACCTGGAAAGGTTTTACTGTTTCCCTGAGTCACTTGAAGAGGGGACGCGTCCTCCTGGTCATGGTGTGTGCAGTCACCACGCAGGTCATTTTATCTTCGCATCGTGCAAGTCCATCATCTGTGAGGCTGCCATGTCAGTTACACCATCAGATGATTCATGTCCTGAGGATGCTGATGGGATCTTCAATGAGCCCTCGGACCTGCGTTCCATGTGGCTCTGTGGGGCTGAAACCCGCTGTGCATATCAGATGCACCCTGGATCTTTGGTACCCTAGGGGAAGAATGTAATATTGCTTCATCAGCATTCTTATATGGATGGCATGTTGAAGTGATCATAATTTGGATTAAATAAGGTACATTACTGAAATTAATGTCACCTCTTCCTCTTTACTTTTTAAAATGTGGCTGCCAGAACATTTTAAATTGCCCAGGTGACTCACGCTCTGTGCCTGGTGGACAGCGCTTCCTTCCTCCACGTGAGTCCCTGTGTTGCCTGCCTCACATGGATTTTCTTATCTGATCTTCCTGACAGTCAAATAAGAAAAGTTCTATAATCTCCCTTCTCTCAACAGGGAAACTCATACTCAAATAGGTTAAATATTATCCCCAAAGGCAGTGGAATGATAACACAGACAATCTGATTTCAGAGCTTAGAGATTAATCTCTGAACTATTTTTTCTCCCTAAACCACATTCAAATCCTATTAACTACTAAAAATACTGACTAGGCATGTGGCCTATTCAGAGATTCTGAGATGAGGAAAGTGAAGAGTAAAGAGAAGGGACCAGCATCCAGTTCCATCACTTTATAGCAAATAGATTGGGGAAAAGTGGAAACAGTGGCAGATTTTACTTTGTTGGTCTCCAAAATCACTGCGGAAGGTAAATGCAACCGTGAAATTAAGAGACGCTTGCTTCTTGGAAGAAAAACTATGACAAACCTAGACAGCATATTAAAAAGCAGAAACATCACTTTGCTGACAAAGGTCTGTATAGTCAAAGTTATGGTTTTTTCAGTAGTCATGTACGGATGTGAGAACTGGACCATAAAGAAGGCTGAGTGCCCAAGAACTGATGCTTTCAAACTGTGGTGCTGGAGAAGACTCTTGAGAGTCCCTTAGACAGCAAGGCAATCAAACCAGTCAATCCTAAAGGAAATCAACCCTGAATACTCACTTGCAGGACTGATGCTGNGAGAACTGGACCATAAAGAAGGCTGAGTGCCCAAGAACTGATGCTTTCAAACTGTGGTGCTGGAGAAGACTCTTGAGAGTCCCTTAGACAGCAAGGCAATCAAACCAGTCAATCCTAAAGGAAATCAACCCTGAATACTCACTTGCAGGACTGATGCTGAAGCTGAAGCTGAAGCTCCAATACTTTGGCCACTTGCTACAAAGAGCCTGGAAAAGACCCTGATGCTGGGGAAGATTGAGGGCAGGAAGAGAAGGGGTGGCTGAGGATGAGATGGTTGGACGGCATCATCGATACAACAGACATGAGTTTGAGCAGGCTCCAGGAGATGGTGAAAAACGGGGAAGCCTGACGTGCTGCAGTCCATGGGGTCGCAAAGATTCAGACACGACTGAGCGAGTGAACAACAAGAGTAACGAGACAGCTCAGCTCTGAGTCAGCCTTGCGTTTATATTCTCCCTCTTGCACTTACTAGTCCTCTGCCTCCGGGGTGGCCATTAAAACACCAGCCACAAGCTCCAGAGCACTCGTCCAGTCCCCCACCCCAGGCCGGCCGCTGCCATCCCTCCTCTGGACCCACAGTCCTCTGTCCTTGCTTTTAGCTCTATTCCTTTCCTGTACAATTGTGTATCCATTCATCTCTCCGATGACGTCATCAGCTTCTGGGAGCAGAATCCGTACCTTTCTCATCTTTGACATTGTCCCCCCCGCCCCCACACACACACACGGTCTCAAGAATAATGTCTGCTGTTTGATAGGCATTCAGTGCTCATTAAATGAATACATAACTAAATGCTTGAATAGTGAATACTGCTCCACCGATCCCGGTTTACAGATGTGCATTCACTTTCAAATGTTTACAAAAGAAACGGTGGACTCAGTCAATTCTTTCATCTCCTGTCTTAAGTGGCTCAGGAGTCTTCTGAAATCGGAGGGGCATGGCCCAGACTCTTGGCAGGATGGTGCTCAGTGCCAGCTGCTGGTCTCTGGGTTTGGAGCCCCCTCTCCTGCCTCCTGGCTGTGTGACCCTCACCAAGTTTCTCTCCCTCTTGGTGCTTCAGTTCCTGTTCTGAAACATGGGGTAATAATTGTGTGTTTCAAGGAGCTTTGTTGAGTGTTAAGTCAGTGAGTTCGTGTTAACAGCCTGGTGCCCAGCCAGGCTCTGTGAGCCTGGGTTTCTGTGCCTTGAGGTGTGTCCAGTGCGATAGTGCCCCTCTAGGAGAGGGGATTCTGCCCCGTGGTACTCAGCTGGGTCAAGAGAGCGCAGCAGGTCTGCTCTTTGCTAATGGCCTCAGCCGTTTTGTCATCACAAGTCCTTCCCCCAGCACTTGGCCACCACCAACTTGCTTTCTATCTCTACGATGTACTTCATCTGATTAGTTCCTATAAATGAAATCACACAACATGTGCCTTTGGTGTCTAGCACAGTGTTTTCAAGGCTGATGGCTCCTTCTTTGATGCTCTGTATTGAATGAACTTGTCCACAGCTAATTGAATTCTTCTCCTGGAAATGTGAAGCAGGTGAATAAAGTCCTTCTCTTTCCATGCTGTGCTATAGTCACTCGGTCATGTCCGACTCCTTGTGACCCTGTGGACTGTAGCCTTCCAGGTTCCTCTGTCCATGGGATTTCCCAGGCAAGAATACTGGAGTGGGTTGCCATGCCTTTCTCCAGGGGATCTTCCCAACCCAGGGATCGAACCCACATTGCAGGTGGACTCTTCACCATCTGAACCACCAGGAGAGCCCCCTCGTCTCCCTGTTTGGTATTAAACACCANCCCAGGCAAGAATACTGGAGTGGGTTGCCATGCCTTTCTCCAGGGGATCTTCCCAACCCAGGGATCGAACCCACATTGCAGGTGGACTCTTCACCATCTGAACCACCAGGAGAGCCCCCTCGTCTCCCTGTTTGGTATTAAACACCAGGAGTCATTTCTCCTGTTGCTTTCCCAGCAGCTCCCTCAACTTCTGCCGTCCCGGAAGATGTGAACCACCCTGCTGTATCCTCAGGTAGGTCAGTGAACTGTGAGTTAAGGCAATGAAGATGGGTGTGGTACATTGTTACATGCCACTTCCGGCATTTTAAGCCCAGAGGAAGGATGAGCTGTAGGTCAGGGCCGGGGAAAATTCACTGCCAAGGACTCTATGGGCAATGTGGTGTCCGGTGTCACCTTCAGAACCAGATCTTAAGCTCCAGAGGACAAGGGTTTTACCTGCCTTTCTTATCACTGTATCTGCAGCACTTGTCACAGTGCTTGGCACACTAGAGGCACCCAGGGAACGTTCACTGGATCAGTAAATGGAGGTGCAAGCCCTGCATGGGCTTCCCAGGCGGCACAGTGGGAAAGATTCTACCTGCCAGTGCAAGAGACACCAGAGATGTAGGTTGGATCCCTGAGCCAGGAAGATCCTCTAGAGTAGGAACTGGCAACCCTCTCCAGTATTCTCGCCTGGAAAATTCCACAGTCGGAGGAGCCTGGCAGGCTACAGTCTATGGGGTTGCAAAGAATCAGACATGATTCATCGACCGAGCATGTAAGCCCTGCATGCGCAGATGGGCTGTCTGACCCTGCTGGGGTAGCTCTGGTCTTAGTTAAGAACAGTCCTGCTAAACAGTGCCTAGTGGTGGAATCCCTCTGCTCGAGAGACCCAGGCATCACTCTGGAAAATGCTCTAGCCCCCTGATGGCACGTACATCCCTCCTCAGAAAGAAGTGCTAGGATTTCACGTGTGAGCAAACTAATGAAGCCGAATTCCAACAAATATTTTTCTTTTTCCATCTCAGCAGATAATGAAGAGTTACCGACTGTCATACCAGGTACAGCAAGGATTTCATCACTGGATCTATAGATACACAGCCTTACCGTGCAGATGGGTGGTACCTGGATGGTCATGTCATCAGATTACACAGTGTCCTCTGAGGGGTCGACAATCAAATCTGTCTGGATACTATGATTCTTAGAACTTTTGCCCGATTCTTCCATGATTGTTTTATTACTGCTGAGCATCCTTACGCAGAAAGGGGACAAGGCTTTGGGGGGGCAGCAGAACATTTGTACAAGCTTTCTAACAGCAGCCTGAAGGTCATGCCAGCCTCATTAGAAACGGGTCGTTTGTTATGACATGTGGCCAGCCCAGAGGCTCTGGTAGTGCTGTGGCATAGCTGGCAGCTATTCTCCAGCTGCTGGTTGAGTCCTTTCCCGAAGTGCTCTTGTGTCTGGTCTCAGAAAGAGACGCTTCGGTCCTAATCACTGGTTCCCTGTTGTTCTAGTTCTACGTGTGGGCGACTTGCCAGCAGAAAGTCGCAGAGCCAGTTTTCCTTGGCCCAGCCCATCAGGTCAGAACCTTCCTGGCAGGATGCACCACTGCTGTCATGAAACCCTAGGGGGATTATCAATGGGGAAAAGAAAATAAATGGCTTACTCAAGAAATGTAATATTATACGGGAAGGACGCCGGGGAGTTGCATGCTCAGAGGCCTCAGAGGAGCTCAGGGCAAGACCGTAGTAAGACAAGAAGGGTCACGGCCTCCAGGACTGGGGTCGATCAGCTGAGCCTCCCTCATGGTTTCAGCACTTGCTTTCCAGAGAAACATTTTAAAGTTCAGAATATACAGAGAAACAAGAAGTCAATAACCACGTTGATGTCCCCTTTACCTGGACATGACTGATGCTTACATTTTATTATACTGATGTTCCAGTCTTATCAAAAAATTAAACATTATAAATATTATAATGATAAAGATAAATTGAAGGTTCCCCAAATTTCCCAACTCCAAGCTCTGCTCTCTCCTTCCTCAGAGAAGCACTCTCCTGAGTTCTGTGTTTAGAGTTCATTTTTAACATTTTATGAATAGGAATCATGTCATCTCCGTGCATGTTATTTTGTGGTTTTCTTTCACACAAATTACATTAGTCCCTATATATCATTTAGTACCTTTTATTATTTACTCGCTGCACATTTATGAGATTCATCCATGTTGATATACACACATATATAAAAGTATATACATTGCACTGCTTTGAGCTGCTATAATATTACATTTTTTGAGTAAGCCATTTATTTTCTTTTCCCCACTGACAGAGATACGTTTTCCTAATTTTTCACATCTGTCCTGCAGATGTCAAGTCCTAAAGCACCAAATCCATATTCTACCATCTAATCTGCTTTGTTGAGTAGGTGGTAAAGAGCATGCCACTGAGCAGGGTAATTATTAGGCAATTCTTGCCTAGAATGCGCTCAGATGTGTGGAGTAATCAAAGGATTACCTTTAATTTGTAAGCCAGACAAAGAGGGTGAGTCCCATAGGTAAGTCTCCTGAACTGACCTCGACATTCTCTTCTGCAGGAGACTGGCCCACGCTGAGGCTGGTCAACGGCCCCGGAAGATGCTCTGGGCGGGTGGAGGTTTCCTACCAGGGCAGCTGGGGGTCGTTGTGCGGTGAGGGCTGGGGTCTGAAGGAGGCGCACGTGGTATGCAGGCAGCTGGGGTGCGGCTGGGCGGTGTCCGCGCCTCCCGGTGCCCACTTCGGCCCAGGCTTCGGGAAGATTCTCCTGGACAACGTGCACTGCAGTGGCGAGGAGAGCCACCTGGCCCTGTGTGCCCACGACACCTGGTTCACTCACAGCTGTGGTCACGAGGAGGACGCTGGAGTCATCTGCTCAGGTGAGGGGTCCAAACGACTCCCCGACAGAACGGATTATGACGGCAAATGAGCGGTGAGGCAGGGCCCCCCTCCCGAGTGGGCTGGTGGTCTCCTCTGCTCATTAACAGTTTTCTAAACCCGGTCCCCTCCAGGGGGATCTGGGCCATTTCTGTGTCCCATTCTGTTGTGGTTCAGTTGCTAAGTCATGTCCGACTCTTTACGACCCCATGGACTGCAGCACACCAGGCTTCCCTGTCCTTCACCGTCTCCTGGAGTTTGCTCAAACTCATGTCCATTGCTACGATTCATGGGGTCACAAAGAGTCGGACACGACTGAGTGACTGAACTGAACTGAACATGTCCATTGAGTCGGTGAGCCCATCCAATCATCATCCTCTGTCGTCCCCTTCTCCTTGTGCCTTCAATCTTTCCCAGCGTCAGGGTCTTTTCCAATGAGTCAGCTCTTCACATCAGGTGGCCACAGTATTGGGAGCTTCAACATCAGTCCTTCCAATGAGTGTTCAAGGTTGATTTCCTTTAGGATTGGCTGCTTTGACTCCTAATCCTATCTGGCTAATACTTATCCTGTGAGATAGAAATGGGATGAAAATGACTGTGTTAAATCATGCTTTAAAGCAGTTAACGGAGGCTGGTTTGCTTGGTCCATATCGCTTGAAGCCTAAAAGCTTTCCGAGTGCCTACTTCAGTGCGCCGTACAGACGGAACTCACAGATGTGCAGCGCTGACCTGGCTATCCTGTGCTCACGCTCTTCTCTAGGAAACCGCCCCATCCTGGGCTGCTTGGCCCCTCTTCTGTGCAGCTTCTAGAGGGCAGATCCCAGGCACTCTTTAGGGGTGGCTTGGTGGGCAGCTCAACACTGAAATGGAATACCAGCAAAAAAGGGAGTTAGAAGCTAGCCAGCTACCCTGTCACCCGGTGCAGTAATCTTCCCCCATCAGAGCTAAGTTACCAGGCCATTGCAGGAGTCTGGGGCCACTGGAGGAATATAAATTAATGGTCATGGGACTGCCCCTGCTGATCCGGTAGTTAAGACTTCATCTTCCAATGCAGGGAGTGCAGAGTTGATCCCTGGTCAGTGAGCTAATATCTCACATGCCTCATAGTCTGCCCCCCCCCCCCAAAAATCATAAAACAGAAATAATAAAGACTTTTAAAATGGTCCACATCAAAAAAAAATCTTTTAAAAAATGGTCATTGACTTTAGGATGTAATAATTTTCTATGACTATGCCCACTAGTCATCACAATCACTTTTTTGAAAGAAAATGAACGTCTGTTTTCTGGAGTGATTAGATCAGAAATTTATCCCCCTGGAGTCTGTAAGACCTGATCCTCCCTAATAGGCAAAGAAACTACACCAGTTAAAAAATGTGTATTTATGTGATTTTAGAGTACTTTGGTCACTGGGAGAAAACCATGAGGCCTTTGCCATCACTTCTTCTCATCCTAAAGCAGCAGTTGTTGTCGTTGTTTTAAACTTTAATGTGCATCAGAACTGCCCAGAGGGTTTGTTAAGACCCAAATTGCTGGGCCACACCCTCAGAGTTTCTGATTCAGTAGGGTGGGGTGTGAGAATTTACATTTCCAACACGTTCAGGATGGTTATGCTGCTGGTCTGCCGATCACGCTTTGAGAACCACTGTCTGAAAACAAGGAATCTTTCTTATCCTAATAATTAGGAGCAGAATCATCATCTTCGTCACCCTCATTGTCATCCTCATCACCTTGGCCATTGTCATCATGGCCATCATCCTCACCACCGTCACCATCCGCACTGTCATCCTCATCACCATCAGCAACGTCCTCAGCATCAGCACCTCTGGTGTTGTCAGTGCCATCCGTATCAGCATCATCGTTACCAGCACCACCATCATCACCATCAGCAGCAAAAACTAGTCTGTCCGGTAAGTTGAACTTTTTATTTGTGGGTCACTTCCCTGGTTGTTTTTAGTCAACATTGGGCTTCCCAGGTGGCGATAATGGTAAAGAACCTGCCCACCAATGCAAGAGAAGAGAAATGTGGGTTTGACCCCTGGATCAGGATGATCCCCCAGAGGAGGGCATGACAGCTCCCTCCAGTATTCTTGCCTAGAGAATCGCATAGACAGAGAAGCCTGGCAGTCCATAGGGTCACAAAAAGCTAGACATGACTGGAGTGACTTTGCACCATTGTGACTAATGATTAAACTATGACTAAAGTGCATAGCCAACATTAAGCATCCAAACAAGAATTTTTGAGTAAATTATTAAGATATCTGCAAAATATTTGAATATCTAGTGTTATGCAAATAAGCATCCCTACGGATGATTCATTCTTCATTTATAGCTAGGAGCCTGAGGTTGCATTCATAGCCTCCTCTGTTCTCATCCAGATACTCGTCACCTTTTCCTGCCTGGATGAACTCAGACTCCTCCTAACTGGCTTCCTTGCCCACAGGCTCCCAACATTCGATAGCTGGCTTGCAGTCAGAATTCAATTCACTTCAGTCGCTCAGTCATGTCCAATTCTTTGCAACCCCATAGACTGCAGCATGCTAGGCTACCCTGTCCGTCACCAGCTCTGGGAGTTTGCTCAAATTCATGTCCATCAAGTCAGTGATGCCATCCAACCATTTCCTCCTCTGTCATCCCCTTCTCCTCCTGCCTTCAATCTTTCCCAGCATCGGGGTCTTTTCCAATGAGTCAGTTCTTCGCATCAGGTGGCCAAAGCATTGGAGCCTCAGCTTCAGCATCAGTCCTTCCAGTGAATAGTCAGGTCTGATTTTCTTTCAGTTAGGTTTATTAAGNCCTGCCTTCAATCTTTCCCAGCATCGGGGTCTTTTCCAATGAGTCAGTTCTTCGCATCAGGTGGCCAAAGCATTGGAGCCTCAGCTTCAGCATCAGTCCTTCCAGTGAATAGTCAGGTCTGATTTTCTTTCAGTTAGGTTTATTAAGATACAATTTACCTACAGTAAAAACCCTTGTAGTGCAGAGAATTTTGATAAATCGTTACAACTGCGTAACCATTACCACCATTAAGATATAAAACATTCCATTACTTTAAAGGGTTCCCTTATGCCCCTTGTGGAGAAGGAAATGGCAGCCCACTCCAGTATTCTTGCCTAGAGAATTCCGTGGACAGAAGCGCCTGGTGGGCTGCTGTCCATGGGGTCGCACAGAGTCGGACACGAGCGAAGTGACTTAGCAGGCATGCATGCATTGGAGAAGGAAATGGCAACCCACTCCGGTATTCTTGCCGGGAGAATTCCAGGAATGGAGGAGCCTGGTGGGCTGCCATCTACAGGGTCGCACAGAGTCGGACACGACTGAAGCGACTTAGCAGCAGCAGCAGCATGCCCCTTGCAATCAGTCCCCTCTCCTCACCCCCAGATTCTGGTAATGACAGATGTGATTTCTGTGCNTGGTGGGCTGCCATCTACAGGGTCGCACAGAGTCGGACACGACTGAAGCGACTTAGCAGCAGCAGCAGCATGCCCCTTGCAATCAGTCCCCTCTCCTCACCCCCAGATTCTGGTAATGACAGATGTGATTTCTGTGCCCATGGGCCTGCCATTCCCAGAATATTATGTATCAAGACAATGTGCCACTTTCTGTGTTGGGCTTCCTTAGTTAGCACGATACTTTTGAGATTCATCCATAGAGTTCCATGTATCAGATATCCATTCTCTTTTACTGCTGAGTAGTATTCCACTGCATGAATATACCAAAATTTATTTCACTATTTACCATTTGATGGATACTGAATTTATTTCCAGTTTTCTACTATTATTAATCAAGCTGCGAAAGCATTCATCTACAAGCTGAGTGTACCATTTTGCTTTCTCACCAGCAACACTTGAGGTGGCAGTTGCTCCATGTCCTTGGGAATCCTTTGGATTTTCTGGGTTTTGTTTGGTCATTATAGTCTCTACTCTAATGAGATAGTGATATCTCTTTGTGTTTTTAATTTGCCTTTCCCCATGAGAAATGATCCTAGCTTTTTCATGTGCTTATTTGCCTCTCTTCTTTGGTGAAGCATCTGCTGAAAACTTTCATTCTTTTATTTTATTCTTTTCATTTTAAACTGGATTGTTTATTTTACTGTGTTCTAAGAGAGGTCATCATACATTCTGGAAACAGGTATCTTTTCAGATATGTGTTTTGCAAATATATTTTTCTCAGTCTGTGACGGCTTTTCAGTTTCTTAATGGTGTTTTTTGAAGAGTAGAAAATTTAAGTTTTAATGAAGTCCAGTTTATCAAAATCTTTTTCTTTCATGAATTACACTTTTGTGTTTTATCTAAAAAATCTTCACTTAACCAAAGGTCTCACAAATTTTCTCTTTTCTTCTAGAAGTTTCTTAGTTTTAGGTTTTTCATTTAACTCTATGATCCATTTTTGTCCATAGTTTAATATGGTTTAAATGATGGCTCAAAGGATTTTTTTTCATGGAGATGTCTAATCATTCCAACTCCGTTTGTTGAAAAGACTCTCCTAACTCCACTGAAATGCCTTGGCACTTTTGTCAAAAATAAAATAGCCATTAATACATGGTCTATTTCTAAACTCTTCCACTGACTTATATGACTGTTGGTACACCTGTAACACAGTGTCTTGATCACTGTGGCTTTCAAGTAAGTTTTCTTTTCAGAGTAAGTCTTGAAGTCGGGTAGTGTGAGTGCTCCAACGTTTTTCTTTTCTCTTCTCTTTCAAAATTATTTTGGCCAACCTATTTTTGCCTTTCACAAATATAGTATTTTAGAATCAACTTACCAATTTACACAAAAAAAATCTGCTAGGATTTTTAATTAGGATCAACTCTACATATAAAGTTGGAGGAGATTGGCATCTTAACCATGTCGAGTCTTCTGAGCCATCTATACATTGTGTCTCTTCATTTACTCAAGTCTTTAACTCATTTGCAGTTTGCATTTTCCCATGTACAAATTTTGCACATACTTATCAGACTTATCCATAAGAACCCCTTGGTTTTGGGTGCTACTATAAAAAGCATTTAAATTTTTTTCTACTTTCATATTTATTTATGTAGCTAGTCAGTTAATTTCCCCCCAGATAACCAAGTATTTATTGAATTGGGAAAACTATGGTAAATTTTAAAAATATATTCACTTCTTAGTTTATAAACCTCACTCCTGTCTGTTATCAGATCTGATTTCCAGGAAACTGGTGTTCATTTGTACCTAAATGTGTGCTAAGCAAGAGTTAGATCTCAGATCAGAGCAATCACGTTTCTAAGCTGGACACTCACTAAGCCCTTAGAAGCCCTGGCTTCTTCCGTTTCATGAAGAGATGCTGGACATGGTGTGGAGGGTGAGCCAGCTCTGCTTTCTCTCAGCTTTCCTTCTGTTTCTCTTCATGTGTCTTGTGTGTTCATCTCTAGTTGGTGTTTTCTTTTTACTGCAGCTGCTGACGTAACAGTTGCCCCCATCGCCTCTTGGGAAGAGCAAACAGCAACAGGTATACAAAATATAACTTGAGTTTACAACAAAACTTTATATTCTGTATATTCAAGTTTACAAGTTATTTCACCTTTCTAAAAATAAAAACAAAAATAGAAATTTAAAATAATAAAGATTGCTAGGAGGTTCCAGCCTCTACCAGGATCTTTGAGGTAGTCAAATAAAGATGTTTCTGAGATTGTGTTCCCAGAACCACTATTTCAACAAGATGTTAAGGTGCGCGCGCACACACACACACACACACACACACACACACACACATTCTGTGGTCTCATGAATTTAGGAAACATTGCATTAACCAAATTAGACAGGTTTCTTTACTACAGGATGTCTGTTCAGTCTCTCAGTCATATCCAACTCTTTTGCTTCCCCATGGACTGTAGCCTGCCAGGCTCCTCTGTCCATGGAATTCTCCAGGCAAGCATATTGGAGTGGGTTGCCATTTCTTCCTCCAAGGGATCTTCCCGACCCGGGGCTTGAACTCAGGTCTCCTGCTTGGCAGGCAGATTCTTTACCAGTGAGCCATTAGGGAAGCCAACAGGATGTCTAGGAGCCAACCAGTATAATTAACCTTATAAAATTCCCATGAGAAGTCATGGGTTGCCATGCCTATGAAATACACTAGTCCCAAATCCCTTTGTTTTCGTGTACCATCTGTTTGGAAGTTTTCTGCCTAATACAGTAAGGAACATGTGAAGTCCAGGTATTTGGGATTAATGCATATGCTGCCAGAATATTCTAATCAAATTAAAATAGCAGAGCACCTCATTTCCCTAAATATGTAAATTTGAAGTCACTGTCCTCTGATAGCTGTGCTGCCAGAATCGAGTTTCCCCGCTTCCCCTCTACCTGTTAAAGTCCTACTGTGGCTGAGCTGCCCCTTTTCTCCAGGTAGCTTCCGCTGGTCTCCACGAAAACACACAACCTCTGTGCTTGTGTCTTTTCTGTTGACATTGCTCATAATCCACTTCTTATTACAATTACTTAGACACTTATTCTAGCTCTGAGTTACAAGTCTTTGAAATGCAGGCCCACTCTCTCTCTTTGTATCAAATATTTTAAAATAAATGTTGCCATAGAGAATGATTGTAGAAGCTGCCTTCATTTCCTTTAGGTTTTCTTAAATATGATGTTCATAAACTCATCATCTGTTTTTTTAAAGATTTGTTTCTATGGAGCCAAAGATTTCAGGTTAAGCTTGCCATTAACAATATAGAAGAGATGACTGAAAAAATTAAACAATCTTGTTTGACAGTGATGGTGACTGACTTGGATGAATCAAAAGAAAAGAAAAAGCTTCAGAAGGGAGACTTCCTGGTGTTCCATGGTTAAGACTCTCTGCTTCCACTTCAGGGGACCTGGGGTTCAATCCCTCATTAGGGAACTAAGATCCCACATGCCACATGGCGTGGCCAAAAAATATACATAAATTAAAAGACAAACAAAAAGGTTTCCTTTAAAGACCAAAAAATACTTCAGAAGGGTCTTATCGTGAGTCCTTCCAGGAATGTGTCTACTTTATTCTTTTCCCTCTGCTGACAGATGGTGACCTAGCTTTGCTGTCCCTTCCAGCTGACAGCTCCTTGGAGCCTCCACACAGGCTGGACACTGAGGCCTTGACACCTGCAGGTACAGGAAACAATTCCTGAGAAATCAGGGCTCATGAATCGTGTGGGAGAGGCATTCCTACAAGCTGGAGGGAAATCACAGGCACAGTTAAAGTGAAGACAGCCCACTGACAGGCTATGGGATTCAGGGCAATTTTCTTCACCTTTCTGAGTCAGTTTCTTCATCCATAAAATGGGAACCCATCCCTTACCCTGTGGGGTTGTTGTAGGGAGTCAGAGAGAAGTGCCTAAGTTAGTGACTCTCAGAGGCTCTGGCACTAAACTCCCAAACAGCAGGTATTAGTTCCTGTCCTCAGCGTCCTTGACATAGTAAAGCCATTAACAAAGACTTAGGGGGCAAAGGGACCAAGCAGCTCTGAGACTAGAGTAGTTCTGCGTGGCCAGGAGTCTATTTAGCTGTAATCAGTCTATAGACAGTCTTGTTTCTTGTTTCACTGCTGCTGCTGCTAAGTCGCTTCAGTCGTGTCCAACTCTGTGCGACCCCATAGAAGGCAGCCCACCAGGCTCTGCCTTCCCTGGGATTCTCCAAGCAAGAACACTGGAGTGGGTTGCCATTTCCTTCTCCAGTGCATGAAAGTGAAAAGTGAAAGTGAAGTCACTCAGTCGTGTCTGACTCTTAGCAACCCCATGGACTACAGCCTACCAGGCTCCTCTGCCCATGGGATTTTCCAGGCAAGAGTACTGGAGGGGGTCCCATTGCCTTCTCCGTCTTGTTTCACTAGATACACTGAAATCTCTTATTTCCATTGCTGTCCATGGTAGGGGGAATAACACAGGTTCTTGTTGGGAGAATCTAGGAATTCGGGCAGTTTCTTAAAGAGAGCTTCACCTGTTGGAAGAAGGGGCATAAAGTCTTCCTGAGGGGACTTGAAATTGAAGATTATTCTGGCTCTTCTTGCTATCTGGGTGGCTGAGGACTGCGTGATCTTGCCTGGTTGTAAAATAGAGACGTGACCACCTGGAGATTAAAAAGGATAAAGGGAGCCTCCCAGAGATGGGAGGGCAGACCCCAAGTGCCTCTCCTCCGTTTTCCTCCCCAGGGCCCTGGGTGGCTGTGAGGCTGGTGGGTGGTCCAGGGAGATACTCAGGCCGCATGGAAGTTCTGGTCCAGGACACGTGGGGGACTGTGTGTGACAACCTCTGGGACCTGGCCGAGGCTGCCGTCGTGTGCCGTCAGCTGGAGTGTGGCGGGGCTGTGGTGGCCCCCACGGGGACCCACTTTGGGGTGGGTTCTGAGAAGATCGCACTGGATAACATGCAGTGTGTGGGCAGCGAGAGCCACCTGGGGCAGTGTGTGCATGGAGGCGAGGCTGGGCACAATTGTGGGCACCGGGAGGACGCCAGTGTCATCTGCACAGGTGAGCGGCTGGCATCTCCCAGGATGTCACTGCTTTTATGCCCCTTTGGACATCTTGGCCCCATTCACACCTGTTGTTTAGCTGTTCATAATAAGCCACGCTGATGTCTCTCAACCATCAGGTGCCGACGATCCGCTAGCCCTGACTCCTGTCCCCGGGTCTGAAGTTGCTTCCTCTGTGCACACACTCACAGGTAGCTCCTTGGTGCCTGCTGTATTTGCTTTCAGCTCTGTTAATCTTCCAGAAGACACTATTGTAAAGATACTTACTATAGTAAGTACAAACAAGTCAACCCTAAAGGAAATCAACCCCAAATATTCATTGGAGGGACTGATGCTGAAGCTGAAGCTTGAACACTTTGGCCACCTGATGCAAAGAGCTGACTCATTGGAAAAGACCCTGATGCTGGGAAGGATTGAAGGCAAAAGGATAAGAGGGCAGGCAGAGGATGAGATGGTTGGATGGCATCACCAACTCAATAAACNCTGAAGCTTGAACACTTTGGCCACCTGATGCAAAGAGCTGACTCATTGGAAAAGACCCTGATGCTGGGAAGGATTGAAGGCAAAAGGATAAGAGGGCAGGCAGAGGATGAGATGGTTGGATGGCATCACCAACTCAATAAACATGAGTTTGAGCAAATTACAGAAGATAGAGAAGGATGGAGGAACCTGGCATGCTATAGCCCATGGGGTCACCAAGAGTCAGACGTGACTTATCGACTGACAACAAAACATGCTTAAGGGAATAGCAGTTACCCAGTTCCTATGTACTGTGCAAGGACTGCTGATAAGAACAAAAAAAGGCAGGATATTTGGGATGCTCATCCATCACCTAAAATTCTTGAATGTTCCTTTCCCTTCAGTTTTTTATAGGAAATCCATATTGTATCTCACTGATTTAGGAGATGAATCTACTGTTAGTCAATTTGAAAAGGATCCAAAGGAGTTAAAGGCGTTATTAAAAGCAGACGATATTTGTACACCTGTCAGGTGGTGGTAGCTGGGTGAGCTCCCTCAAATTGATGTTCACAGAGGCTGCAAGGATGCAGAAGGCAGCAGAGCTCCTGGTGCAAGGCAGCCCGTGTGGGCACCTCTCCCCCCACATCTGACTTGTCTGGTCACCATCTTCTCTGGCAGCAGCCTTCAGCACCTGCAGGTCATTATTAAAGGCTGAAGCCAACTCCATCGGAACCAGTTAAAACTGAAACCAGAAATCAGTTATTTAGACTGAACAGTTTCTTGGGTTAATTGCCATTTGACATTTTAAACACTGATATGATCCAACTGACCCCATAATCAAATCCCTTATGATTATACAGCGGAAGTGAGAAATAGATTTAAGGGCCTAGATCTGATAGATAGAGTGCCTAATGAACTATGGACGGAGGTTCGTGACATTGTACAGGAGACAGGGATCAAGACCATTCCCATGGAAAAGACATGCAAAAAAGAAAAATGCATGTTTGAGGAGGTCCTACAAATAGCTGTGAAAAGAAGAGAGGTGAAAAGCAAAGGAGAAAAGGAAAGATATAAGCATCTGAATGCAGAGTTCCAAAGAATAGCAAGAAGAGATAAGAAAGCCTTCTTCAGCAATCAATGCAAAGAGATAGAGGAAAACAACAGAATGGGAAAGACTAGAAATCTCTTCAAGAAAATTAGAGATACAAAGGGAACATTTCATGCAAAGATGGGCTTGATAAAGAACAGAAATGGTCTGGACCTAACAGAAGCAGAAGATATTAAGAAGAGGTGGCAAGAATACACAGAAGAACTGTACAAAAAAGATCTTCACGACCCAGATACTCATGATGATGTGATCACTCATCTAGAGCCAGATATCTTGGAATGTGAAGTCAAGTGGGCCTTAGAAAGCATCACTATGAACAAAGCTAGTGGAGGTGATGGAATTCCAGTTGAGCTGTTTCAAATCCTGGAAGATGATGCTGTGAAAGTGCTGCACTCAATATGCCAGCAAATTTGGAAAACTCAGCAGTGGCCACAGGACTGGAAAAGGTCAGTTTTCATTCCAATTCCAAAGAAAGGCAATGCCAAAGAATGCTCAAACTACCGCACAATTGCACTCATCTCACACG